>JAMKCH010026306.1:0-54408 GCA_023653785.1 Ophioderma brevispina
TTCTTGATTTTTCTAGACTTTTTATTGTTTTTGTGGGAATGTTTTCTTTTTGTAATAGACAAATTTGTTTTCGTTGCATTCTTTTAAGGTCAGGCCATATATTTCAATCAGTTTTCCTACACTATCTGAGGCTTAAAGCGGTCTGCTCAGGAAACCAGCCCTTAACCTCACCTGCTCTTGAATTCTGCTGATATTTGTTGAAAGAAACGCCTTCCCGCCCCTCTTAGCTATATGACAGTGTTCTACCGTTCAAAATGTGCAAAAAACTTTTTCAGTTTAGCAATCTGAAGGGACCGTTTCCTGACCCTGTGAGATTAAAACTAAAAATAAACTTGACATTCAGTCCTGGTTTATGCAGAAGTTGGATATCATAGTGACAACGCACAACAAAATTACCTCACAACAGCATTATCAAAAATGAACGTCAGTGGTTTACCACGGTTAACACGATTTAACCAAGAGTAATAGTCCGCCGGGAGCGACAATCCGGGCTCCCCCTTAAGACGACAACGGAATAAAGCGTAAAAACTTATGTTGCGTTAAGAGTCGATGAAGTGGAGTGCCTTATTCTTCACCGTTGTAGGTGGACTATGAGTCCGGAAGACCAATATCCCAGGGCCCGTCGCTAGACCATTTTGTCAGGGGGGGTGTAAAACTGAAGAAATGTTAATTGCCGCAGAAAGAGTCCTTGAATCGTAGTTGACGTATAAAACAGTGCAATTAACGGCATGCGGTTCGGTCCCACTAAGGGCCATTAAAAACTTTCTAAGTAGATGCCCTTAGAGACCATTTTTGTTGATCGTTCGAACCAATCTGCACACCGCAAGTTCCTTACACAAGGGCACAAACGCGGAAAGCCCTGAAAGGGTGGAGTCAAGCATGCGCGGGGTTCCATGGGGTCCGGAGGGTGCTTTGGCACCCCCCCCCCCTCCCGACCGCCGGAAAATTTTTGGAAAGGAACAGTCTACACAAGAAATGCAAGAGAGGAATGACACTGTTTTGATTACAATTTTGACTAAAAAGCTATAGATTCACATCGCTCGAGAAAACATGCAAACAAACATAATACCGTCCGCCGTTCATACCGCATATTTGGCCCGTATGCAATAAAAAGTAGTAATACTATTTACTTAAAAATGTAAGTATTTACCTCAATGTATAAATGCATAAATGTAGTAGAATCTTTTACTAACAGCTTTTACTATTAGAATTTGCTCAACAACCTTTTACTTGAAAAGTATAATATTTCCATTGATATGCATAAACCCAAGTATTTACTAGAGTTTTCCTAGTAGATGCTTTGAAAAAATTCCAAGGTAGCACAGATCTTACCTTGGCCGTATACTTTTGAAAGCTTGCATTCGTGATTAGTAGAGCGTAACAGATAGGACTATAGTTTCGCGGACACTGGATTACTTTTACTGCGAAAGGCACTCTAGTCCGGTGGGGATATAGACCCGGTTCCAACAATACACAATAGCTAACAATACATGATGCAGTATAGGGGCTACCATTCCTAGGTGCTTTGTCGCGTATTGGACCTCTGTACCGAGGAGTCATAGTCCGGAGGATCATTCTCCTCATAGTCTCGGTTAGGGCTATATTTCCTAGGGACAGGGGTCCGAAAGACCCTTGTCCCTAGGAACAATAGCATACCGCCGGACTATAAATCTGCCGGACTAGATGCGCTTTCAGCCCGGGATTATTTTCCTGCAATTAACTTTTATCAAGATCATTTAAGCAGAATTGAATCATGTCAGGTGGGTGCGTGAATTATCCCCTGCTTTTATTAAAATCACACAAGGCAACAATATATACCTTCGCTGAAAGCCTGCTGATTTTTCTGAAGAAAACAGTTACAGTGGTTGCCTATAGGGCTGCAGGTGGAATGTCTGAGACCGCTGAACCGGCAAAAATAGTACATGTTGCGTTTTTTGATAGAAATCCATTTAGAAGAGGCTGTATACCTGATGATTTTTACAAAAAATGTACAATTATAGTATTTAAACAATAGCTCAATTTGCATAAAATGTTGTTCTGAATGATGTTTTCCCCAAATAACTTATATAATAACACGAGAATTACATCTCATTACTATGCGGGTTTTTGCATTTGGTAGAGGACATTTCGTACATTTGATATCAGTAACAAATATACAGATATATCACAAAAACATGACATAAGTATGGGGGGTTTCCAGGAGCCCGATTTAGGGCCCCTGGTGGGGTGCAGAGGCAGAGCAGACGGGGGTCCAGGGGCGGAGCCCCCGGAGGCTCTTGGATTTGAGCTATTCAGAACCTTCAAGATGGCCACTTTTTGCGGGGTAAATTGTAATCAATTCAGAGAAAAGACTGGTTTCTAATTTGCTCACTGAAACGGGCAGTATAGGTCTAAGTAGTACTGCCGAGGGGAACTATACATATATAGTGAGCGTCAATGTCTTTAACGGGTGGGGTGTAGGAGCAGATCCCCTGCCGGGGGTCCAGGGGGCGAACCCCCCGGAAGCTCTTGGATTTGAACTATTCAGAACCTTCAAGATTGCCACTTTTAGAGGGGTTAATAGTAATCAATTCAAAGAAAAGACTGGTTTCTAGCTTTGCTCACTGAGACGGACAGTATAAGCTTGTACTACCGAGGGGAACTACACATTGTGAGCGCCAATATCTTTAACGGGTGGGGTGCAAGAGGGTCCGGGGGCGGAGCTCTTGGATTTTAGCTAATAAGAAGGGTTATTTTTTTGAAGGGTAAGGTATTCAATTAATTCAACTGACAGAATTGGCACTTAACGCAATCGAACGGCCAGTACACCCTATAAGTTTATGGGCGGGGGCTAGGGAACCGATCCCTACCAATTTTTTTTTTCTTGACCACTTCAAAGCTCCACGACAGAAAATTCCCCTAACACTGGAAGACCAAACTTGGGGAATGGACCATGGCTCCTCTCCCGTTTGCCCATGCCACTGCCATGATGCCTCTTTGTTTCTTTAAATTTATCACAGATACTTAGCAATTCTTGATTAACTGCGGCTAAACTTGAAACAAAGCCTAGTTGTCTTTAGGGGAACCCTGTTTTAAATATATATTTGTGATATTTGGATCTATGCTAAGTCTGGAGTTCAATCTTGCTTCTTATGCCGTTCTCCTTTTTGTTTCTTTCTTTACTTCCCTTCTTTTTTTTCTTTTCTTTTTCCCTTCTCTTCTCTCTTCTTCTTCCTCTTTTCTTTTTTTTCTTCTCTTTTTCTTCTCTCTTCGTTTTGAGGATGACCCCCCCCACCAACCCCATTGCGAGGCCGCATATCTCCTGCCTCCCAACACTGTTTTGCAGTGAAGTTAAACATTTTAGGCTTCAAAAAACTGATACAAAAAATGTTTAAAAGTGTTTAAAAAAAAAAAAAAACATACATTTCATTTTACAGGGCGCTGAGTCACATTCCTGTCAGCTTGTCATTTTTATTTAAGTCTTTTTTTTAATCAAACGACTTTTTGGCCTAGACACTTATTAGCAATATATCTATTGATCACATGAAAGCTCTTAACAATAAAAATAAAACTGCATTTAACAACCTTTTGTGTGTGTGTATAATTACAAGCCTGTCCATTGGTTTAATAAGTAATATAACAGTGCATGCAACCTCAATGATTCAATATTTTAATGCCAAATTTACCTGTTTCTCATACTCGCATATAAGCATCCACTATAATGTCAAAAGATGCATGTTAATACTTCTTCTTCATTTATCATGTTAAAGGGGAAGCTATCTTTTTTGTTTCTTCTATATCACTCACTCCCTTCCCCTCCTCTCTCTCTCCCATCTTCTCCCTTCTTTCTCTCTTCTCGCTCTCTTCCACTCTCTCTGCTCTCCCTCTCTCCAACACACAGCACACACACACCAACCACACCACACACCACGCATACCACACACACCCACACTCTACCACAAAAAAAACACACACAAACACGTAAACAACCCGCACACAAACTGGATTTGTGATTCAGTTTAAGTTCAGGTTTATTTTTCCATCAAATCAGTGTTATAAATACAGAGAAAGCAGTAAGATGGGGGCAAACCAAAGCTAAACCAAACAGAGCACAGCCAAAATATTTTGTCACCCAGATTAAAGTTACACGCATACACATGGATTTGTGATTTATGTTTAGGGTTTTTCCTATTCTTATCTGTGTGTGCTCCTTCTCTCTTTCGCACACATTGCTTTCCATATAAAAGTATAAGCCCCTTTAATAATGTGACGAATGTATGTAGGCAAGGAAAGTTTGTGTAGAGACTTCCTATGGGCTTTTAACCTTTAGTAGTTTGATGTTATTAAGATCAGGGAATTCTATACGGATCGTCTCTGTTCCTATATATTCACATCATAATGACATGACGGATATTTCACCTGGAACGCCCTGAATGATAGATAAGGCACACATTTGATGCAAAAGGTCACTCACTCATTTATATACTGCAAAAACTGCAAAATTTTAACACCCTCCTGGAATCAATATGGGACCGCACCTACTGGTGTTAGATTTACATCAGTTCGGTGTTAAATAACACCATGTTAGTGTTATATTAACACAAAGTTTGGTGTTACAATGTATGATATGACACTGTTTGGTGTTAATTTTACATTACATGTCGGCGTTAATTATTTTTTCAACCCTGCCGGTGCAAAATTGACACTACTGGTGTTAATTTTACATCCTCCTGGAATAAATACGGGACCGCACCCTCTGGTGCTAATTAACACCAAATTTTGGTGTTAACATTTATACTTGTAACATCTGAAATTTAAGTAAAACAATTTGGATTTTGTTATTTGTGTGCTTCTATTGTATCTGCTTACCTCTAACATTTTATTAACAGATCACCAAAATGCATAACTTAAATTGTGCAGTAACCCCGAGCGGTTGTCCAATCCTAATTTCAACATCAGAAACTAACACCGACAAGCTAAACCCACCGACTTGAGTGGTTAAATTTCACACCCAGGATTTTGCAGTGTAGATTCCACATTTGTTAGACGCTGTGTTTCCTTTTATAAACCGTCTTAGAATAACCGATTAGAAGCGAATTAAAGATGATTGATATATTATTAGAGGTTGATACAATCTCGCACTATTTTAATGTCAAGTAATTAAAACATTTCTTTCTATAGGAGTATTTCGTTCCCTTACCATTTTGAGTAACGACCCACAGATACACGCAACGTAAATTGACATATAATTCCCTTTCTTTCAGTTTATATTGCGGTTCCTTTTTTCAAGCCATTTTTTGCATTAAACCTATGCTTCAAATTTTTTATTGGTTATTTTTCTTGTTTGTAAATGCGCCTTGATATTCATTGATTTGGGCGCATATGAAGTCTTTGTTTTGTATGTATGGAATGTATGTATGTTTGAACATAAGATTATATACGTCTTGCCATGCCAGTGCGCAGTTTGATTCAGTCAAATGAGATGTAGGCCCTATTTATTTAAAAACCATGCGTAATTAAAAAGTGGCGAAAAGGAATATACTTAGAGGGACCATAATGGCATGAAAAAAGTTGACATAGAAAGGACCCATTACGAAATCACTTCCACGAGTTTTTGAAAAACAAAAGTTTGGATATTTACATTCTGTAAAAACAGTTCCGGGGGGGGGAGGTGGCCGTTTGTGGCAATTTCTTTTCTGGAACAAGATGCTGACATTACTGTCCAGCATTTACCAAACTTGAAAACGCATGTTGGTCATCAGCTCACAGACCATTGCCTATTTGTATGGTATATGCCTAATCCCGGCTAATCCATCTCCACTTGCCATATCAATATCTTACTACAATCCTAAAGTCAATCCTGAATCCCGATCTGACATGTCGTTTGAATCGTGGTCGCAAACATGCTAGAATTACGCTGTAAATTCTGTCAGGGATGTGAACACCTTGCTTTTCTTGTTGTGGTCCAGAAATTGCCACAAACTGCCACCTCCCTCCCCCCTGGCCCCTGGAACTCTCCTGTTTTTAAACCGTTTTTACAGAATGTAAACATCCAACATCCAAATTGTTTTCAACTCGTGGAAGTGATTCATAAGGGTCCTTTTTAATTTGTCAAGGTTTTTTCATGGATTAATGTCCCTGTTAAAGTTACCTTTAATACGTTGGTGTAGCATGTTAACCCTGGTCTTACCAAGCCTTTTTTGTATACAACCGGTCTACCAAGGGGGTTTTACCAACCCGGGAATTTGTTATAAAGCACAATTTGCCTTCTGATTCTGATACCAGTGTATAGCTTTGATGGTCCCTCCTCTTTATCCATTGATATCAAATAAGTACCAAAATACCTGGCGCAAAATTGTCTGCAAAATTGTCCAATTCCACAGTAAAACCAATTTTGCACTAAAACTAAGATTTTCAAATGCGTTTTCAGCTAAACATAAAAATTTTTTTGTGTGACCCCCCCCCCCACCACCACACACACACACCCTTCGACTTCCGACACATTTGGTCAAGGTGCTACACTTTTTTTTTTTCGCTAAAATGACAGAATGGATGACAAAAATTAACTAGAGCTTTTTTTGGCATTTTAGAGCACCGGAGGAAAGTTCAATAAGGTGGTAACCAACCCCCGCCCCCCCAACCTTCGTTAAGGCGAGGTTAAAGGTCTAATGGGCCCGAATTTGATAGCATAAACTGTTTATTAGAAGCGATACATGGGCCCGGCGTAACGTCAGTCGTAAGCGGTAGAGTGCAGAGTGGCAAAAACATTGAGTATGGTCACATTTCGTAAATAGGCCAAATATTCCACGATTATTGATCGAAAAACCCAGGTGTAGCGGAGATTAGTCCCTCCCGGCCTCACAGTCCGGGAACATGGTGAACAATAGGGCAATCATTCAGTTGAACTCTTCACGCAACATTTAATTTGTTCACGCTTTATCCGTTGTCGAGGTCTAACGGAAGCCCGGACTTGATATCTGCCGGACTGTGATTACTTTCACAACCGGTCATCTGCCTGCGAGATCCAATATTTTTTTCGATTGAAAACTTAAAGAAAAAATCACGGTTGAAAACCGAGTTTATTGCCGATATTCCAATATTTTCGAGTAATATCAAAGCGGTTTCGAGGGTTATCTCGGAAGAAAAAGTGTTCCATCCTCCCAACTCATAACAACTTTAAAAATTTTGACCCTGTACAACTGAAATTGCCCCTTTTTAATTGATTTTTTTTTTGCCTGTTTTTTTGTCCCAAACTAACCTGCATGAATCTTTAGGCTCTACATATTACAAACTAGAACATTTTCTGAATCCTTTGGTTAGAGACATAACATGGTATACTTTTCACAGGATTGAATTCAATTTAAAAAAAATTTGACCCCTGTACATCTTTGTCTTGGCCCCTCTCAATAGGCCACCACTTTGCGGCACTTAAGAATTGCGTTCAGGGGTTCCTGTCAGCTGTCTACATAATTTAATCACTCAACCTTTTGTACTTGAGATGTGTTCAAATGTGTGCGTAGCTCCAGGCCTACTGTGAAAGCCCAAAAAAGAATATAAATTGGAATAAAAGCGAAAGGAAGATAAAAAAAAAATAATCACGAGGCCCTGCCGGACTTGAACTCTGATCGCTGGCATTCAAAGTCCAGAGTGCTAACCATTACACCACGGGGCCCAAAATCGCCGCCATGTATATCCGGTAACAAACCCATGACCCCCACGGTAACTGTCAATGGCCTTAGTTACTTGAGATCCAAAATGCTTACCGCAATGATCTACATCACTGTTGTGTTGGCCTACAAATGTAGCTAGTTATGCTTATGGCCATAGACTCTATGTTATGCCTATGAGGTAGTAAAATTCCAATTGGTTGGCCTGAGTATCGCACATACATTATTAATTGCCTAATTGGATTTTACTGCTATCATAAGCCGAATTTGAAATCAAATTAGTTGATAACTAAATCCACCTATTTTTATTAGATATATATGTTTTTTCCAACGGTTTTCTAGGCCAGTTTTTTTTATGTCTGATTCTGAATCTGATTGTGCCTAGACGAGAAACTTTGATGCATTTTTTGTAAAAACGAACAAAAAAATTCAAAGGCCACCAAAAACGCAAACATTCATCTCTTGTTAACTCAAAAGTTTGTAATTTTGTCGGCCTGTCTCGTTGAAACATTTATTGTGACCCATTACATATCTACTATGTTATAACGCACGTAAATCAGTCATATGGCCGCCAATCAATAAAGTGTCTGATTCGTGATCGCTACTTTTTGACGCAGGTTGGTAATTTGGTATCAATCCTGGTGTTTTTTGGGCATTCCAAGAAATTAATTAAACCATTAGAAATATTTTTCAAAAAAGTGGTGATTTCAATTCCGTCATTAAATCATCCAATATGCTTCCGATACTCTACGAGATGGCTATAATTGATAGCTGTATCTAATTAACCTAAGTACTGTGCAATATTTGTGTATATACACACGTTTAGTTTTGGTTTATTTTTCCATTAAATCAGTGTTATAAATACCAAGAAGCAAATAAGATGTGGGAAACCAAAAACAGAGCAAAGCTCGGAAATATTTGTCACCCCAGAGTAAAGTTTACACCGCGCCACCCCCCCCGCAACACACACACACACACCGACACACACACACAGATTTGTGATCCTATTCTTATCTGTAGCCTCCCTACTCTCTTTTGCACGTATATTTGCTGTCCATATAAAAGTAGAAATTCCCCTTTAATAATGTGGACGAATGTATTGTAGGCAATATAAATTTTTGTGTAGACACTCTTCCTATGGCTTACCTTTAGATAGTTTGATTTATTAAGATCAGGAATATATACGGATCATCTCAGTTCCTATATATTCACAATCATAACGACATGACAGATAATTTCACCTGGAACGCCCTGAATGATAGATAAATGGCACACTTTTGACATGTTTGTGCAAATGTCACTCACTTACACTGCAAAACTGTCGGTGCTAAACTCATAAACACATGGGCTGTTATATAAACACCCTACCCCCTGAATCATATGGGACCGCATCCACTGGTGTTAGATTTACACCCCTTCGGTGTTAAAGAGACATGAGGACAGTTTCCAAGAGAAGCGCCCCCAATTAGATCACACCTGAAATGCATAAACCGAATACGCTTTCTTTATTAATAATATGAATTTAGTATTTGTACTGTCGTGGCACGACGACATTCCAACGCAATATTTTCCCTATGGGATGAGTACGATAGGCCAGGTCAAGTTCAAAACAAGGTTTTCGGTTTTCTTTTGTACTTGTTTGTTTAATAACCTTCGAAACGTTCTCGGTAGGTTGTCTACAACTGTTCGCAGTGCACTATTTGAGAGAATTTCGTATCCTCAAAAAATCTCCTCTGTAACACCATGTTAGTGTTATATTAACACGAAGTTTGGTGTTACAATGTTATGATGACACTGTTTGGTGTTTAATTGTTACACCACAGTGTCTGCGTTAATTATTTTCTTCAACAATACTGCCGGTGCAAAATTGACATAATGGTGTTCAGTTAACATCCTCCTGGAATCAATACGGGACCGGCATTCCAGGAGTGAAGTGGTTAATTAAACCCAATTTTGGTGGTAACTTTATACTTGTACCATTTATCTTTGTTATTAGTGTGCTTCTTTGGTACTGCTTACCTCTAACTTTCATTAACCGATCCCCAACACGCATTTTAAAATTGTGCAGTAACATCGAGGGTTTAAATTCTAAATTCCAACACCAGAAACACTAACCCAAAACCCGACCAAAGCTTAACCACCGACTTGGTTGTTACATTTTTAACACCGAACCCCCCAGTTTTTTTGCGTGTATAATAGAATTCACAATTTGTAGACTCGGTATTCTTTTACTGTCTTACCCGATAAGCGAATTAAGAAATCGGTGATATTTTAGAGGTTGATACAATCTAGCCCATGGTTAATATCACATAATAGACAAATTTTATTCTATAGGCGTATATCGGTTCCTAACAATTTGGATCACGACACAACCGATACACGCAACGTAAATTGAACATATAATTTTATTCTCCGTTCAGTTTTATATTGGCAAGCCTTGCTTCAAGATGCTTCAAGCCATTTTTTGTTGCATAAACTTTTCTTCCACACCAGGTTTGGATTTTTTTCAAATTGAAATTCAAAAAACCTTATTTTTATGCTTTACCAATTATAGCAATCAGCAAAAGTCAGAAAAAAATAAAAACATTTAATTAAACAAAATACAAATAAATCATATAGATTGAGGTTGAAAATACAAATACACATAACAATATTAACTGACTGAATAGAAACTACCATTAGATATGTATATATTTATAAAACGACATTAACCTATGAATTATATAACGGTCTTGCCATGTCAGTGGGTGCAGTTTGATATTAGGGTCAAATGAGAATAGGAGGCCTTATTATTTTAAAAAAACAATGCGGTAATTAAATGTGCCGAAAAGAATTACTTAAAGTTACCTTTTAATAGTTGGTGAGCATGTTAAAAACCCTGTCCTTACCAAGCCTTTTTGTATACACGGTTTACCAAGGAGGTTACCAACCCCGGGAAATTGTTATAAAGCACCCTTTGCTTATGATTTTGATGCCAGTGGATAGCTAGTAAATCCTACCATTATGTACCAGTGAGCTAGATCCTCTTCTTTCCATTTGATACCATGAAATACCAACATACCTAGTATGGACAAGATTTCACTTTCCACAAGAAATAGGCGAAAACCCAATTTTGCACTAAAAGTTGAATGTTCCCGGATTTCATGCGGTTTTTTCAGCTCTAAATTATGGCAAATGACTAGTTTTACTTTAGAATTTAAAAGCCATACTGGTGCACCCACGACTTCGACGGCATATTAAGGCGTAATCGAAATGTTCACAAATTTGTACCAATTGGAATTTTACTATATACTATCATAAAAGCATTAGCTGGCCCATTGCAGGCAACTAACAAGTGATGTAAATCACTGTGTTAGCATTTTGGATATTCAAGGTAACTATTAAACATACCGTGGTTAATGCGTTGTTACCGGATCTCTTTCGAGAATGACCCGTGGTGTAATGGTTAGCACTCTGGATTTTGATCTAGCGATCTGAGTTTGAAAGTCGCGGTGGGATTCTTCGTGTTATATTTTCAACTCCTTTCTATCTTTACCATTTTCATACTCCTTTTTTACTTTCAACGTTCGTTATTTTGTTGGGAAGAACACGTTTTTTTCTTCGAATAACCCTTTAAACCGCTTTGAATATTACTACCTCGAAAATATTGGATATCGGCAATGAACTTGATTTTGCATTTGCAACCGTGACTCCAAGTTTTTTCAATCAAAAATATTAGAATCTCGACAGAAGACCGGGTTTTTTGATCGATAATCGTGGACTATTTGGCCTATTTACGAAATTGACCACACCAAATTTTGGCCACTATGCATGTTAATGTTCCATCACTTGAGTGTGCAAATTTTGAGCTCTCCATGCCACCACGTACCAGGTTCGTTTAAAACACAAACCTTACCAAACAATCAAATTTATCTTAAACCCAATTTATCAAAGCATTCCTTATTCTCGTTGTTAAGAGACATGAGGAGAGTTCCAGAATGAAGCGCCCCCCCCCCAATTTTATTCTTAACCAGGTTTTTTTTTGCATATTTGGAATGACTTCCAAGGATTAGATCCACACCGAAGTGAATAAGCCGAATACGCCGTCTTTATTGTAATAATATGACGATTAAGTACCCTTTCTAGTCGTGCACGACAGAAGTCAAAGCACGGTGTGTCGATGGGAACAATTACTATAGTCAGCCAAGTTCAAAACAAGGTTTCCCGTTTTCTGTTGTACTGTTTGTCCAATAACCTTCGGAACGTTCTTGGTAGGTGGTCTACAATCGATCCTGTGCAATGAGAGGGAAATTCGTGATCTAAAAAAATCTACTCCTGTCACTTTAAGGGGCGTTTCGTGATCTACAACCTCTTTCCCGTTCGTTCGTCGTGCAAGTCCAAAATCCACAGTGGAAGATCCGTCTTTCACCAGCTGATAGTTTCAGTCATCCAGGTTGATCAGGCCTGTATCTCCTCTTGGGGACTTGTAAACCTCACAGTCATTCTATGATGTGGCTAATGGGTTGTGGCTCTTCCACAATCGCAGTTTGGTGATGGTTATACTCCGATCTTGTGAAGTTCTTTGTACGACCAGCGCCAGAGTTCTAGTCTGTTGAGGTTGACCCAGGCTTTCCTATCAGCGGTCACAGCCTGTGGGCTTGCTAGATGGGCTGTCAAAAAACTGCTTTAGGTTCAAGTAGAGGATGACCATTTGCTCAGACCATCTGTCATTGATCCAAGATGATCGATAGGGATACTTTGAACTGCAGTGTCATGGATTGGTAGCAAAGTGATTCCAGTGGAATTCTCTGATCATCAAAGGCGTTTTGGTGGGGGATATTAGAAGACTAACAGGTTCATCACATTTCCTGGCGAGCTTGATCGTCTGAAGGTTCCCCCTAAGATTGGCAGGATCTATCCAGAGACAGAATTGGGAGGTATTCTACCGGCGTTGCCAAAGGCACCACTACAGTCTCATATAACGACATCAATCTTGTGTGAATTTACGCTGCTACTTTCTCCATACTGTGCAGCATATTCAGCAGTGGAGTATGCCAGGCAACAGTTGATATATGTAAGGTGTCAAAAGGATGCACCCCATCCAGTTCTGCAAGCCTTCTGAGGAGGTTGACCCGAGACTGCGTCTTGGCAGCGACTGCCTTGGTGTGTTTATGAAGTAAGGCTGCGGTCCATTGTGACGCCAAGGTACTCGGTGTTGGGTCATGTGACGTTTTCGTGTTGGGTCATGTGACAGTTTTTCCTCCATCTAGAGTGATGTTTAGTTCTCAACCTCGTCCCCACACGACTTCCTAAAAAATATATTTTATATCATCTGAAAACCTAGCCTCAGTAATCACGTATACCTAAATCTTACGTGCAATCCGTCGTATCTGTAAGAAATTCGCATTTTTTATTTTCTCCTGTCCGTAAACTGACAGAAATTACTACACAGCGGCCTATGGGGGTCGTGGGGAAAACAAGCAACTGCTCATAACAAACCCGCAGATCGGGATCAACTCAACTTGGCGATAAGCTTCTCTCAAGTATATCTAGTGACAATGATAAAACAGAAGGTGCTGGAATCACGAATGCACCTTAATAACTTTCATTTTTATATTGCGTCCCTCTCCCTTTGAGCCAAACTGATATGTCCCAAAAGTGAAATTTTTGAGATATACGAGTTTAAAGTTTGAATTATAGCTAAAGAAATAATAAATCAAGCACAAGCAGTCATTTGAAAACTGGATATTAGTATCTTCCAGATTCATGTTACTTATAACTTTTTCAAAGTTGATATATAGGCCTCACCCTCGTTGATCCCTGGAGGGTCGAAAAATTCCAAAAGGACATAGGAAGAGAAGAAAATACGGGAGTGGGGTTGCGAGGAGATGGGGACAAGGGGAAGTGGGAGTTTGAAGCAATAAAGCGGTGGGTGGTATTTGGGTGAAGCGGGGGTGGGGGGCGAAAAAGAACTGTGCGGGGGGAGGGCGCGGATGGGGGTTGGTGGGAGGGGCGGAAGGATTGGGGTAGGGTATCGTCGGGGTGAGAGGGGGCGAGGGCATGGACGGTGGGGGATTGGGTTTGGATGCAGGGTGGAGGGGGAGAATAAAAAGGTGGCGATTGGTGAGAAGTGTAGGGGAGGGGGGGGGATAAAGTAATTGGAAGGGGGTGGAGATAGGGTACGGAGAGTGGTGGTGTGTGTAAGGAGAGCAGGGGACAAAGATCAGAAGGGGGGGGGGGTGGCGGAGGGGAGGTCAGGATAGGGAGTTGCAGTAGTGTGGGGGAATAGGGGGTTGAAGGGAGTCTATTAGGTAGTTGGTGTGATAGGGTATGTAGATGGATGTAGCGGATCGGTTGGAAAGTGGGAGGGAAGGGGTTAGAGGGTGGTGCATGGGGTGAGAAAGGGTTGAGTACGTCCTGTTGGGGATGGGGAGTAATATGCGCTTAGTTGGAGGGGAGAATTGAAGGATGTGGGGTGCTCTACACAGCCGCAAGTAAGCGAAGGATATGGGTGGGGGTTGGGGGGGGGGGGGGGACGGTGGTATGTATGGTGGGTGATGGGCGGGAGGCGGATTTTTGGGGTGAGAGGGGGTAACGAACGGATAAGGGGGGGTAGAGTGGGTAGGTCGGGAGTGTAGGGTATGTCGTGAGGAAGTATAAGAGGGGGCGAAGTTGAGGGGGTGCGGACACAAGGACGGTGGATAGTGGGTTTGGAGGTTGTGAAAGGTGAGAGGTAGATTTGGGGTGGTGAGGGGGGGGGGGGGTGACGTAGGTGCGGGGTGGTGGATGTGATTGGAGAAGGGGGGGGGTGTTTGGTAAGGGCGTGTAGGGGGTGAGCTGAGTGTTGTGGGTGAAGGGCTGGAGTGTCAAGGAGTTTAGTAGGCAGGGGTGCGGTGAGAAGGAGGGAAGAGGGGGGGGAGGTTTTGGGTTGTGGGAAGATGGGGGAGGGTGGTGGGGAGAAGGTATTAGTTGGGGGGGAACGGGAGGTGGTAGAGCGTAAGGGGTATGGGAGGGGGGGTGTGGACAGTTGATGATAGTGGTGTGGGAGAATTGTGGGATGGGTTGGGTGTTAGAGGCGGAGACAGGGGGGTTTGTTCCTGAAGGGTGCATTGATGCTGGTGGGGTTGGGTGAAGAATGCGTGTGATGGGGAGGTGGGTGAGTCTGATGTTTGAGACCGTGTTAGGCGGTGGTGCGAGGGGGGTGTGGGGGGCGGGTTGGGTGACGATTGCGAGGGGGGTGGGGTGTAAAGCGGTGTGGAGAGGGGGGTTGGGTGTATTTGGTGGGGGGGAAGAAAAGGGGAGGGATGTATGAGTGAGGTTGTAGGGGAAGTAGTGGTTGGTTGGGGGGGGGGGGGCAGATTGGGGGCTGGAGGAAAGGGGGGGGGGGGGGTAGTGAGGCGGGTGGGGTGGTAAATGATAAGAGGGAGGGGGTGGTGGGATGGGAAGGGTATGGTGAGGGGATCAGGTAGTAGGAGGGTGGTTACTGTAGAGGCGTGGAGTGGTAGGGGAATGGGACAATCAGGAGTAGGAGCTAGTGGGAGGGTGCGAATAGGGTAGGGCAGTGAGTAAGGGCGTAAGGTCTGTCGTGGGCTCAAGTGGGAGGGGTTGTGGGAGTGGGGAGGTACTGATGGCTTTAAGGTGGGGGGGGTGCCAAGGAGGGGGGGGGGGGTGGGGGGCGAGAAGGGGGCGAATGGGGGGGGAGGGAGAGAGATACGGGGGAGAAGCTGTAAGGATGGGTGTCCGGGAGGAGAGGTTGTGGGGTGGTAAGCGGAGTGAGATAGGGAGTAAGGATGCGGAAGGGTTGTAGGGGATATTAAGAGGGGCTGCGGAGGGATCACATGTGAGAAGGCGTGTGTGGGGAAGGGGGATGGTGTTGGGGTTGCAAGGGTTGGAAAATGAGGAGAGGGAGGGGGGGTGAGTGTAGTGAGGGGGGTGACGGAGGGGGCGCCCTCTTCCGTTCTGGCTCTAAGGGACGAATTTATTTAAAGAAAGTGTCCTGCCAACTTTGCTTTGAAATGCGCGGAGCACTCACTCACTCCCGTGCCGCTTACGTACTGGTTCCATTGCTAGTTACAAAACTTACAACACCTTTTAAATATTTTATTCATTCAAATTCGTTTTGAAAAGAGTCGTTTGAAGAAACCGTTTATCAACTTTAGATATTAACTGACACTTCCATACGCTTCATTCAAAATAATTTTATCCACATTAAGATTTTACTTTTTAAGGCCATTGCCATACCTATACGCATTAAAGAATTAATTTGTGAACTACTTTGAAATTTCCAATTGTTTTTATCTTTTGGCGTGAGCAAATACAATGTCTTGGAGACTTGCGAATATTGGATTGGTTCCGCCTTTCGCCCGAAAAAGGGGGGGCACCCCTCTCGCAACACCCCTTATACGCTACCTAGCCATTTTACAAACATCCGGCTATAACAATATCCATCAAATGGGCGAAGTAGGAAGGTTGACGGAGCAAGTGCCGTTGGTGGACAAAATTACACAACTAACTAGAATAATAAGCTCAGGTCCCGACATATTTTTTCGGCGGAAACCGAATCTTTAAAAAATCATTCATTATTTAAATCCACACACTTTTCAATGGATTGTTCAATAAAAGCTCACCGTGGATAGAAAAAAAAGCTGTGACTGGTGTGAAATTTTAGGTTTATCCTTGTTGTAAGACCTAGGTGCAAGAAATCAATCAAGCCTGTTTTAGAAGAAAGCCTATAAGCCCCATTCAACTCTATTCATGTCTATACAGACTTTATTAACTATTTCGTGCTGAAATCACACGAATGAGTCCCAATTTTCATATTATTTGTAACTCTAGTGATTATAAATGACTACGATTTGGCGTGGTATCTTCCCGGGTTCTTAAGTTAGTTGGCCTCAGTAATCGTATATTTCCATAAGTACTTGCATCAATTGGAATTTTATTTACTTCATGGGCTACTAAGCATTTAAGCTATCATTTGTAATCACCAGCTTATCAACAGAACTGGAATGTATACATGAAGGACTTCAAATTGAACAATTTAACCCTTGTTGCCACTAATACCAAATTCCAAAATCGGGCAGGTAGACTGTGGGCCAAGACACCGCCGCCCAAATGAAGAACTTGTCCAATCTGGACTATATTCTGGTCAGAAAGAAGTGGCATTAACAGCATTAGAACTCAGAGCCTACAACACTTTTGAAGGCTGTTTAAATCTGATCACAGAATTGACTCTTGCAGTAGCCAGATAAGTTTCGTCAGAGTAAACCCCCTCCCAGAGATCCCATGAAAACAATTGACTGGAGGAAGGTTATGGGGATACAAAGCTTTGTGAGCAGTATACTGTCCCGTACATAAAGGTGCACACTCTTGGTGATGAGCTTGAGACAAGTAACTCCACAGCGCAGTATTATGTCCTCACTATCAGCCAACAAAGAAATGGCATTGGAGATGGCTAACCTAA
This sequence comes from Ophioderma brevispina, assembly GCA_023653785.1. Lineage (NCBI taxonomy): Eukaryota > Metazoa > Echinodermata > Ophiuroidea > Amphilepidida > Ophiodermatidae > Ophioderma > Ophioderma brevispina. The sequence goes on from JAMKCH010026306.1 coordinate 17,089, forward strand.
ATAAAAGAAGACTACTGTCTTTGCCTCAAATGAAACAAAGTCAGCAAAGCCCAGAAAAACTGAAGTCTGCACCACGAGCACTCACCGTACAAATCAAAATCACCAGAAGCTCCAAGCAAACCTTGAATTCTGCTAAGCTGCAACTTGATGATTCTTACCATGACAATGTGGTGCTTGAGGAGCAGGTAGTCCAAGGCTGAAGTCATCTTGATGCCCTACATCTTAAAAACAAGCATTCCTGCTGCCGGGAGGCCTTGATGAGCTGAGACCGATAAGAAGGCCGCCCCACCTATAAGAATCAAAGTGAACCACTGAAGAGCTCCTTGACTTTGTTTCAACACTTTAGTTCTTCTCTAACTTGGCAAGCCAGTTCAGATAACCTAACCTTGATGAACCGTTCTTCAAAATCACAAGATAGCAAACACCCTTCCCTCCAGACTGGCCTTCACTATAGAGGAGCTTCAGATCTGCCTGAAGAAACTGACCAACAAACCAAGACACCTGGTCCCGACACCATTCCTGCAGTATTCTGGAAGAATCCACTATTCCATGAAACTGTTAGAATTTTTGTAACACACCTACATGGGAAACAAACGCTGCCTTTTCAACATCATTCATCATTCCTCTATACCAAAGAAAGGCGACCTCCAACAACCGCAAAACTACCGAGGAATCACACACTGTCCCCCTACTGGCCTCTAAGATCTATACAACTCCATGCTGCTCGACAGAATCACTCCTCACAAGAGATCCATCTCAGACGGAACCATAACGGTTTTCGCAAAGGCAGATCAACAGATACTTGCCCTCAGAAGGATCATAGAAAGTTGAGAATTTCCAAGAGAAAAAGCTTCAATTGCGTTTTAGATTTTTCCAAGGCTTTTGACAGTGTAACAGAATGTAATGCTTGCATATTCTCGCCATTACGGTGTCCCAGATAAGACTGTCAAGACAATTGCTCTCATGTATGATAACCCATGTGGCTTTGTGCAGACCATGGCCCACAAAGGAGTTTTAACAACTACTGGAAGCCTCCAAGGAGATACTCTTGGCTCCCTATTCCTCTTTTTTTTTTTTTTGGTAGTCGTGGTTGATTACATCCTCACGACAGAGTCTTGACATCACAAATGAACAACAAGGACTCACCCATCAAACCCAGGCGTTTTAGACGTCACCAAAGTCAGTATCTCACAGACCTTGACACGCAGATATCTAGCTCTAACAGCTGACCTGATATGTTTACAACAAGATCCTACTAAACATCACTTAAGAATACTGCAACAAGTCGGCCTACATCAAATGCAAGAAGACTGAATATGACAGTCAGTGAGGAAGATGATTCATCAACCTATCTGCACAACAGATGTAGCCAACTCAAGAGGTCAAGGACTTCACATATCTAGGGCCTAGTGCCGCATCAAGAAAGACTTCTGTCACGCAAAGGCAAGCTTGGAATGCCTGCATAACTACACCACTTATGGCATCTGGTAATTCCAATTCACCAAGCTGAAATTCTTTAGAGCCTGTGTAGAGAGTATCCTGTTATATGATCTGAGACCTGGACAACGAAGAAAGAGTTACAGGCAGACTGGAATGGCACCTACCCCAAGCTTCTTATGCGAGTACAAGACATATCCTGGCGTGAGTACAAGATCAAAGCACAGATATATGAGATATCCCTCCTATCCCTCCAATTTCATCTTCTGGTGCCAGAACGCCGTTCACGATTTGCCGTCACGGTCACTGCGATTGATCAAGTAGTCCTCAGACTTCACCTGTTGGAAGTTACCATGCCAAAACAAGGGTCCGTCGCCTTTAACTACAACATTGATTTTATTGCTCGAGACACTCCAGCAGGATCCATCAGACAGACATCCCCAACTTAATGGACAGGGACATTTGCGCTACATGGTGAACAGCAATCTCCGGCTGCGGCGTTAGATTAGAATAGAATCTTTGTACGCAATAGAAAGATTATGTTTGCTGTGATGCGGCATTATGGAATACCGGAATCAGTAGTGAATTCCATAATTGCTCTATACAACAACTCTAAAAGTGGAGTAATGTTGACGGAAACATTTCGGATCCTTCGAAGTCCCACCGGAGTTTCTCATGGTGATGTTTTGGGCTCCATTCCTTTTCATCATATTAGTAGACTTTCTACTGAAGAATGCCACATCAGATTGTGACTCTGGAATTTTAACACAAACCCCGCCGTCCAGACGATACCCACCAAATATTGAATGACTTGATTTTGCTATGACATTGCCCTGCGCTGGAAATCCCCCACTCTTCCGAGGGCACAGCCACAGCTGACCAACTGACTGCAGCGGCAGCAAAATCTTGCCTCAAAATAATCGTATCCAAGACGAGTACATACTTCTGCAAATTGTCATCCTCAACCGACGCGTCAAGTCTATGGTGAATCCATCAACATGTGACAGATTCAAAGATCGTGGCTCCAAATGGTCATCTCTGCTGCAAGGACTAAAAAGACGCCCAACATTAGCATGGAGTGGCCTTCTGAAGCGCGAACGTCTGTCAGTAAAAGCCCCATTATCCATCTCTGGCAAAAAGTCAGTTATTCAACATTACCTGTGTGACCACTACTCTAGGCTGTGAATCCGGGTGCTATAACAAGACATGGAAAGCAAAATCAACGCATTTGTTTACCTCTTGCTATATGATTATGCTTGGACCTAAAACAGAAAGACCGGGTCCTCAAACACCATCTTATATTCAATGACTAACACTAGAGCCTCTTATCCACCTTGTACGACATCGCCAGCTGAGTTTCCCAGTTTCCTTGGACACATCCTTCGTCAGCCAGAGGAAGAGCCTGCTCTCTAGATACCACCTCATGGCAAAGGAGACTGACCTCCACGCACCTCTTATTTTAGCCTACAATCCACTGGTGCTAGGGTAATGATAAAGGCAGGATACAAGCTGAGCAGATAGCCGCACATGCCAAGATAGAAGTGCATGGAGAAATCTTGTAATCGCCTGCTCCGCATCCGAAGGATTAGGATGATGTACGTCAACATAAAGTGATGTTTGAATCATCTGTCTGTGGTAACATTGTTGGATATTTGAAACAGTACATTGGGTCATGGGTTTGTACCGGATGCACGTTGCGAGAACGGCACCGTGGTGTAAATGGTTAGTATCTGCACTTTGAATCCAGCGATCTGAGTTCAAGTCTTAAACACTCAGGTTTCAGGTTTTATTTCCCATCTCATTACCCAGTAAGTAATATAAATATTGTAACAATAAAAAATATGAACATATTTCATATGGAACAAAAAATTGATTAGATATAATAATATCAATATGCAAAATGGTGGGATGCCAACTTAAAAACGCAGGGCGTTTAATTAGTGGCACCATCTTAAATTAACATTAACAACTAAGTATGAAACTTAATTTTATAATGCAATTTACGAGCACACGGGGAAAATAAGGGTCCTGACCAAAATTACAATTAATAGATTTTAAAAACATACGAGAGAAAAAACAGTTAATATATAAGAATAAGTATAAGTACCCAAATTATAAGACATCCGTTGCGAATAAAAACACGAATGAGCTGTTGTTTGAGAATTGCTAAAAATAGCTAAGATGGGGACTGTTTTAAGACGGTCATTCATGAATTACATAAAAGGTCTCCTTGATCCTAATGGTGTTTTCAGCAATCTGGGTTTTGTCTGTCTAACGTACAAGTCCTTAGATGATCAGGTGACATAGGGATGGACTTCTTGTCTGTCAAGAAAAAGATCATCTACGATATTTGGGGAAGTAGGTCATGAGGTATTTATACATAAACAGGTCTCTCGTCGGACCGGTCATGATTTTTTTCTCTTTAAACCTCCCTCTCAGTCTTTTAATTCCAAGTCCTATTTCGTATTTTGACCTTTCACAGTTCGTTTTATGCGTTGGGGAGGGAACACTTTTTTCCCTTCGGATAACCATCGAAACCACTATGAATATTGCTCGAAATTATTGGGTGGGATACGACACGAACCATCGACGATTTTTCAACCGTTGATTCCGAATTTTCATCGCAATATTGGATCTCGGCAGAAGACCGGCGTTTTTTTTCGATCGATAATCGTGGGCATGCGAATTAGCCATTTGTTAAATTCCAGCCGTGCAAAATAAAAATCGACCACTTGCCCTTTAAAACTTGTACCTCATCACTTCAATATTTTGGTTTAGAAAGTATCTTGTCACACGTCCCATGTTTCCGTTTAAAACCACCCTAACAAATCAATCAACATTTACATTTTTAGATTTCTATTGAATAGGGCTATCATTATATCGTTATTACTAAATTCACAATTTGTAACACTACTTTGCTTCACGCAAATTTGATAGAACAATTGGGAAAATTTGAAAAGTAGTTACAACATAATTATATTAATGAGTATGGGTTGGCAAGGTCTTAAAAGTTCAATCTTAATTGTGGGTACAATTATTTTGAATGAAGCGTATGGAAGTTTTATCGTAGATTTCAAAATAAGTGAACCTCATAAATTTTTTAGGTCTGTCCTTCACCGTGAGAGGTAAGAGGAATTTTTAATGGCCACCGGTAAAAAGTTTAGGACTCATACAATATAATATAAATTTATCTTTTAAATAATGTGACCTAAATATTATTATTCACATCTAATGGATGTTTCAATTCAAGTATCAAGGGTGAAACACGCAACATTATTCATTAACGTTATGTGAACATACTTACCTTTGACACTCAAATACCATTCGTTATCACAGCATTGGAGAAATAATGTAATCTTTACTAATCGACGCGATGCGAACACATAACACAACTACTTTTATTTGGTCATCAAAAAGGACCAACCTTGTATTAAGAGATAGCGCAAAGCGGAATTTGGCATCTTGGCAACAAATCATAACTCCCTTCAATCATTAAATACATTTTGATCACTGACTACATTCAGTTTCCAGTCAAGAAACCGTATTCTGTACAGGAACTTTGTACATGGTCACAATATGTTTTTAATGGCAACAAATCCTAGTCTCTGCGCGCGGATCCAGGGAGGGCGGAGGGGGGCGCGCCTCCCGGTAATTCTGAAAAATCTTGCAAAATCAGCCCATTTTGTAAGCTTTTGGACAGTTTCAGCCTTTCAGCGCCCGGTATCTTGACGTTTTTCAAATCCTGGATCCTGCACTGCTCTGCATGGACGGAGATTGAACCCCGTATCAGTATTATAAACCCAAGAGGTTACTATTAGATGGAGAGGCAAAACGTTACGTAATCTTTAGAAATTCATCGTCTCGCATTTTTGCCGACCACAAATGAAAACATAGAGTACCACAATAGAAAGCAATGGCTGCCCTCCGCTTCTTCCACATACTGGTGCGCTTTGAATATCCACTAATCGGTAGTGAATACAAATGATTTATGTGTTAGCGGTGGCCAGGTGTATAATAGTGGGCACCTGGATCATGTGCTCAGATCACTCTTTTGTCTCATAATGCAATGCGCGCTTAGGTGAAAGATGTTTCATTGAGCGGTTTATTTAAATGAGACGACTGACGTGTCCATTTCATTCGTTGTTGGCCATGGGTAGGACAAAATTTAACCACCCAATAGCACCCAACATCCAACAACTGATATTTTGGCGGATTTTTGTATCGAATTGACCTTATGTTGTATACATCACCCAAACTAATAATTATTTCTGCAATATTCAAAATGTCACGCCCAGCACGGACGACTGGTTTTGAAGGGGCTTCCCCCCTTTGATTATACCCCCGCCCGATTATGCATGGAGTCTCACGTAATTTGAATCTACTATAGTTCATATCTCAAGTTTGGATAAAGTTTTCTTCAAACGAGCTCTTGTCAAACGAATTTGATAGAGCAAACTATTTATAGAGCGGTTTAACTAGCCATGCACATAACGTTAGCTGGCACGGGAATGAGTTGCTCCGTGCTTTTCAAACTGCAAAATTGGCCGACCCGATTTAAAAATGCAAGTCAGTTAAAAACCTTCATAATGATACTTTATAAATTCTTTAAAATAAAATTGCTGATTGATTTTGGTAAGATTGGTGGTTTATTAATCGAACATGGAAGTGTGGCATGAAGAGCTCAAACTTTGCAACACATCAAGAGGTGACATCAATGTTTGAAAAATGGTGGAAACATCAAACATGCATAGTGGCCAAAACTGGGTGTGGTCACATTTCGTAAATCAGGTCAAAATATTCCACGATTATCGATCGACAAAACCATCTGCTTCGAATCCAAATTTTCGATTAAAAACTTGGAATCAACAGTTGAAAAATCGATATCCAATATTTTTCGACGGTTTTTTTTTCCCGAGCGTTTATCCGAAGAAAAAAAGTGTTTTCTTCTGCCCAACTCATAGAACTGCAGGGGTCCAAAAGAAATATAAATTGGAATAAAAGCTAAGCAAGTTAAAATAATAATTACGATGTCCCGCCGAACTTAAACTCGATCGCTGGTCTCAATTCCAGAGTGCTAACCATTTACACGGGGCCGTTCGCGCAACGTAATATCCGGTAACAACCATGACCACTGTCTGTTCATGACTTACAGATATCACAAATTGCTTACCACAGAGATCTCAAATCACTTGTTATGTTGCTACAAATGCACTAATGCTTATGCCCATGATAGTATAAAATCCATCGATTCATTACTAATGTAATGTCCACTAACCCAAGAACAGGCTAGTCGTATTCATTTCTAAAATACTATAGAGACAAATTGTGAACATTTCGGTTACTCCTTCATGATAATTCAGCACGAATAATTAATAGAAGTCTGGTAGAGACATAAATAGAGTTGAATGGGGCTTTAGGCCTTTATAATTTTCTGCATAGGCCCTTGATTGATTGTTGAATTTCTTTCATCTAGGCCTTACACCAAGGATACACCCGAATTGTTCGTCGACAATTTGGTGGAATAAATATGTTATAGGCCTGTGTTCAATGGCAATGTCGTGTATTAAAGGGGTGGATGCGAGAGGGATGCCCCTTTTTTTTTCGGGCGAAGCGCGGAACCTTTGCAATATTCGTTCTCCAAGACACACTAGTTGGCTCCACGTAAAGTTTATAGAAACAATTGGAAATTTAAAAGTAGTTCACAGCATAATTATAATTAATGCTTTTTATAGGTATGGGCAACGGCCCTAACAGTAAAATCTTATGAATGGTAAAATATTTTGAATACAGCGTGTGGATTGGTTATCTTTTTCAAAACGAATTGATTAGAAGCAAACTATTTATAAGCGGTTGTAACTAGCCAAGGCACAGGTAACGTAAGCTGCACTGGAGTGAAGTGCTATTCCAGTGCATTTTCAAACTGCAAAGTTGGCAGACCCGATTTAAAAATGCAACTTAGTTAAAAACCTTCATAATGATACTTTATAAATTCTTTAAAATAAAATTGCTGATTGATTTTGGTAAGATTGGTGGTTTATTAATCGAACATGGAAGTGTGGCATGAAGAGCTCAAAATTTGCACACATCAAAGGTGGAAATATCCATGTTGAAAAATGGTGGAAACATCAAACTGCATAGTAGGGGCCAAAACTGGATGTGGTCCACATTTCGTAAAATAGGCCAACTATTCCGGCAATTATATCGATCGACCCCGGCCCCCCCCAACGGTCTTCTTGCCGAGATACAATATTTTTCGCTTGAAAAACTTGGAATCACGGTTGAACAATCGATATCCCAATCTTTCGAGCAATATTCAAGCGTTAGGGGTTCCGAGTCGTTTCCGAAAGAAAAAGTGTTCTTCTGGCCAACTCATAACGACTGTGAAGGTCCAAAGAAGAAATAATTGGAATAAAAGCTAGAGGAAGTTGAACTAACTAATCACGAGTCCCGCCAATCCTGCGATAATTGGCGCTTTTAGCGCGTTACGCGCTTAACGTGCAAACAGGCAATTAGCATTTATATTTGATATTTTCTATTCTCGATGTGATGCTAATAGGCACGTAACTGAAACAATTGCAACCCCTGCTAATCCTTGCTACGGTCATTTCAAGAAATTGCGCGCAATTCGCAATGTTCTCCGTTAGCGTTAAGCGCTAATAGCACTAAGTATCACCAATACCAAGCTAATTACGCAATAGCACACTCATTAGCACGATTAACCTCAACAGTTGCTAGTAGCGCTAATAAGTGCACCATTACGCAAGTTAATCATATCCGCCCTATTGCGAGTTTAGGCCTTATCACCGTAGACCAATGACTTCCGCTAATATCGCTAATAGCATTATTAGCACAACTAACCGCTAATTATCCGCAATAGCACTCATTAGCACGATTAACCTCAACAGTTGCTAGTAGCGCTAATAGCTCATTAGCGCTAGTTAACCATATCACACCCTATTGCCTAGTTTTAGGAGGCTAATCACCATTAGAACCAAGACTGCCGCTAATAGCGCTAATAGCCCTAATAAGCACACATACAGCTAATTAGCGCAATAGAATCATTAGCACGATTAACCTCAACAGTTGCTTAGTTAACGCTAATATCGCTATTAGCGCTAGTTGACCGGATCACACTCTATTGCTAAAGTTTAGGCTAATCACCCATAGACCAAGACTGCCGCTAATAGCGCTATAGCGCTAATAGCACTAGTAGCACAAATACCCCGCTAATAGCCAAAGTACTCATACCCGATTAACCTCAACAGTTGCTAGTACGCTAATAGCGCAATTAGCGCTATTACCAGATCACACACCTATTGCGAGTTTAGCTATCACCAGTAATGCAATGACTGCCCGCAATACGCTAATAGCGCGAATAGAGCACTAATTAATGCACAAATACCGCTAATTAGCGCAATAGCACTCCTTAGCACTATTACCTCCATTTTCTATAGCGCTAACTAGCGCCATTAGCGCTATTAAAACAGATCCATCCCTATTGCGAGTTTGTGGCTAATCACCAGTAAGACCAATGCCTGCCGCTAATAGCGCTAATCACTAATAGCACTAATTAGCACACTACCGTAATTAGCGCATAGCCTCATTAGCACATTAACCTCAACAGTTTGGCTATTATCGCTAATAGCGCAATCAGCGCTAGTTAACAAATCACACCTCTTGCTAGTTTACGGCTTATCACCAGTAGATCAATGACTGCCTCTAATAGCGCTAATAGCACTTATTAGCACAAATACGTTCATTAGCGCAATAAGGCACTGCATCAGCACGATTAACTCACAGTTTGCTAGTAGCGCTAATAGCGCCTTAGCGCAGTCAGATCACAGCGCCTATTGCTAGTTTAGGGCACTCACCCTTAGACATGACTGCCGCTAGTACGCTATAGCACTAATTAGCCAAATAACAGCTAATGAGGCGCAATGGCAATCATAGCACGACAATTAACCAACAGTTGCTAGTAGCGCTCATGCGCCATAACGGCTAGTTTAACATATCACACTCTATTGCCTGTTTAGGCTATTCCTCATAGACCACGCTTCCTCTAATAGCGCTAATAGCACTACTAGCACAAATACCGCTATTATCGCAAAATATCACCTCATTGCCACGATTAACCTCAAAAGTTGCTAGTAGCGCTAATAGCGCCATTACGCGCTAGTTAACATATCACACTCTTTTCTAGTTTAGGCTATTAACCGTATACCATGACTGTGCCGCTATACCGCTAATCCCCCTAAGTAGCACAAATACCGCTAATTAGCGCAAATCACCATTAGCACGATTAACCCAAACAGTTTGCTAGTACGCTAATATCGCCATTAGAGCTAGTTAACAGATCACACCCTATTGCTGGTTTAACGCAATCACCAGTAGATCATGACTGCCGCTAATAGCGCTAATGCACTCTAATTAGAGCACAAATAAAGCTAATTAGCGCAATAGCACTCATTAGCACGATTAACTCAAATAGTTGCTAGTAGCCTAATATCACCATTAGCGCTAGTAACAGATCACGAAACCCTATTGCCTAGTTTTGGGATAATCAAACCAGTAGACCAAGACTGCCGCTAATAGCGCTAATAGCGTTAATAGCGCTAATAGCACTAATTAACACAAATACGCGCTATTAGGGCAATAGGCCTCATTAGCACGATTAACCTCAACAGTTGCTAGTAGCGCTAATAGCAAACTTTGGCGCTAGTTAACACATATCAACACCCTATTGCTAGTTGATGCTATCTCCAGTATACCAATGACTGCCGCTAATATCGCTAGTTTAGCACAAAACGGTTATAATAAGCGCTAGTAGGGTTAGTTTAGGGGTTTATGGTTAGTGTTTAGGTTTAGGGTTGGTTTAGGGTTGGGGGGTTAGGGTTAGGGTTATCGTTAGGGTTTAGGTTTAGGGTTAGGGTTAGGGTTAGGTTAGGGTTAGGTGTTAGGGTTGGGTTTAGGGTGAGGTTTTAGGGTTGGGTTAGGGTAGGGTTTCGGATTAGGTTTACGAGGGTTGGTTTAGGGTTCAGGTTTCCTAGGACTTAGGAAATAATATAATTTTAATTTTTATCACGATTTTGCGAAATCTGTATAATGCTTGATATTAGCGCTAATAGCCTAATCTGTGCTAATGCTTGATATTAGCGTTAATAGCGCCCTTTCCTAGTACTTCAGATATTAATATTAGAAATATAGCGTAATTTGTGCTAATGCTTGATATTAGCGTTATTAGCGTTATACGCTAGTAGCGCCTTTCTAGACTTCAGATAGTAATATAGCAATAATAGCTTGAATCTGTACTAATGTTTGATATTAGCGATATTGCGCCCTTTCTAGGACTTCAAAAATTTTTAGATTAGGCAATATAGCAAATTCCTTGTAACATCCGGTATTAATGATACTAGCGCTAGTAGCAGTTCTTCCTGATAATACTGCCTAAGTCTGTAAAATGCTTTTGGTAAATAGGCGTTAGTTAGCAAATATAGGTTCTTATTAGCGTTGCTATAGCCGTTTTCTCTCTATTAGAAACTCATTAAATTCACGCTAATAGCACTCTTGCTAATAGCGAAAAATGCTAATGTGCGTATAGAGCCAATATCGCACCTTGCTCATTATCTCTCGTTTATTAAAGCGATAGCGTGCTTCTGGACCGTAAGTTATTGTATACATCTATACAATGTTCACATTCAATGTTGACAATGTTGACATTTTATCAATTAGCAGCTTCTAATCGTTCATATTTCCGCGAGTTATCATGGTTATGAGGATAAGCAGATACGGACAGTATCGTGGTATATTAGTCCATTGATACTATGCTAAATAATCCACCCGTTTGATTCGGGCAATGTGAATTGAAACGCTAAGAGAAATAATCTACTTTCATTGTTTTGTGTGAGCTCCATTCCAGTTGAAGTGGAATAGCCTTACTTTTTTGTAGCTGGAGGTATGGAATTGAGGGGATTAGTATATAAAAACTTCGTCAGTTGTATTTGTGTATGATGTGCGCTTATAGCACGATAGCCAACCCTGAAGCGGTTGGGCCATTCACAGTCCGAATCCATAATCACGCATACAAATCCTGAATGTTCAAAAAAGAAAGCGCACAACTAAATCCAGGACAGTTCCGTGAAAGCAGTGAAAGCTTGATTTTATGAAAGTGAAGATGTATGTTCTCACATGTGAAGTTTATTTAATGTTTATGAAACATTTAAAAAATTTATGATATGTTGTTGGTAGGCTAGGCAATGTTTTTAAAACCAATTCTGGGGTAGACACACTATAACACATCGTATAAATACAAAGTATTGACTGGACGAAAAAACGTAACTTTTATTGTAGTTGCAGTTGCTTCAATCCGATCTCTTTTGTTAGGCGAGGAAGAAATCGAAGATTTTCTGGGTAGTATTTCCTGTCCCCTATTTTGAGTCATGGGCGAAAGTCCCAAACTCGCCCATAACACCTTACCATCAACTGGACTTCACTATAATATAAGCTCCATTCATTTCCGTTTCGACTGAGAGCCTCCTGTCTTGACCAGTAGAACGATCTGGTCACGTGTTTGGAGATCGCTTTTGGAAGAATCTACTATAAGACAAATTGTGAAAATTTCGGTTATCCGTCATGTAATTTGATCACGACATATTAATAGGAAGTCTGTATAACATGATTAGGTTGAATGGGCTTCTAGGCTTTATTCTGCACAGGCTTGATTGATTTCTTTCATCTAGGCCTTACACAAGCCAGGATACACCCTAATTTCCTTCGCCCTTTGATAGAGAAAATATGTTATAGCCGGTGTGGGGTCCTAAGGGACCCTCCCCCCCCCCTAAGTCCACTTTCCAGGATTTTTAGATGAAATCCACCACATGTTAAAAGGCTTTAAAGACCTCAACAATAAAGAAATACAAACTGAAAAAATTGTTCAGTAAGAAACTAGGGCAAAACATTGATTTTAATTGCGGCAAAATGTGCGAAAAAGACACTAATCGTTTCTGCACTTTCTCTACGGCATGGTTCGCCTAGACCGGTGCTGATTGCTTTAAGTGGTGAGAATGAAACTATAATTTACCATATTAAGCCACAAATAACTGTCTCATTGCCAATTATGTTTTATGGTTATGTATAAATTTACCATAGTTTCTACAGTAAACGCTTCTGTGGTTGTATATAACATATTATGGCACCAATGGCATACTATACGTTGCAAGAATTTTTGACTTAATTATTTACTTTGTTAATGTCATAGGGTATATGCATTATGAAAATCCGAACCACAGTCAGTAACTCTATTATAAAATTTTTATTTTTGTCATGGGCCACTTCCGTATAGTGCATAAGGGGGCTCTAAGGGGAACCGTGCTAATTGAACGCAAAAAAAACGACGCATTCAAGCGCAATTAAAGGTTAGACAAATACGAAAAAAAATATAAACTCCAAATATATTGCAGCGTTAAAAAAACGCCGGCGAAAAAAAATTGGGCCCCTAGGAGCCCCCTACCCTTGCAGTTAAGCTGTAAATGCTTCATAGTATGGGCAAACGGCCCTATAACAGTAAATTTAATTGATGGGTAAAATTTTTGAATGAAGCGTGTGGAAGTGAGTGCGCGTTCATATCTCAAGTTTGATAAAGGTTTCTTCAAACGAAACTCTTTTCAAAATGAATTAATGGAAGCCAAAACTATTTATAAGCGGTTGTAACTAGCCTGGCACAGGTTAAGTACGTTGCACGGGAGTGAGGGTACGTGCCATTTTCAAACTGCAAAGTTGGCAGACCGATTAGTTAAAAACATTTACTAATGGATACTTTACATAAATTCTTTAAAATAAATTTTGATTGATTTGATAGATTGTGTTTTAAGCGAACTTGTCGGGTGGGATAAAGAACTTAAATTTTGCACAAATCAAAGCGTTAAAGTAATTTTGAAATGGTGGAAACATCAACATGGATCGTCCAAAGTTGGGTTTGAGGTGTGGTCACATTTCGTAAATAGGCACAATTATTCTAAGATTATCGAGCAAAAACCCCGCGTTCTTCTGTCGAGATCCAATATTTTCGATTTGAAAAACTTGGAATCACGGTTGAAAAATCGATATCCCAATATTTGTGAGCAATATTTCAAGTTTTGCGAGGTTAATCCGAAGAAGAAAAAAAGTGTTCTCTGCCCAACTCATAAAGAACTGTGAAGGTTAAAAAAATATAAATTGGAATTTAAAAGCAGCTAGAGGAAGTTGAAAAAATAAATCCACGAGGTCCCGCCGCGAGACTTGAACTGGATTGCTGGATACAAGGTCCAGTAGTGTGATAACCTTACACCACGGGGCCGCGATCCAACGTGCATCCGGTAACAAGGTCCATGACCATGTTACTGTTCAAAGACTTACTTGAATATCCAAAAATGGCTTATCACAGATGATCTACATCACTTGTTATGTTGCCTACAAATGCCAGCTAATGCTTAGGCCCATGATCGTAGTAATTCAAATTGATTCAATTTACTAACGGACACTATCCGTGATTTGCGAAATCAGAAAAATCGAAAAATCATAAAAAATAGATTTTTGCATGGATGTAAACAAGTACAGGTATTGAACATACACCAGCAAATGATTAAGACCAGAAGCAACCCAATAGGGACAGAATCGGAAATTTTAGTCATTACGTCCGTTCGGACATTACTACAACACGTAATTGATATGGGGAATCGTATCTTGGAAACACTGCCGTTTTCTTTCTTTGTATGTCATTCTTCGTTGGAAAAGGTAACTTATGAGAATTCTACAAGACTTATTCCTCACTTTGAATTGCTATTCCTGCAAATTTCAAATATTTTTCACAAACTCATGATAGTGTCTTTTAATTTGTTAATGTGCCACTAACCCAAGATACCAGGCCTAGTCGTATTCATTTCTAAATACTTGGGAACCAATTGTGAAAATTTCGGTTACCCCCTTCATGAATCAGAACCAAATAATAATAGGAAGTATTGATAGACATGAATAGAGTGAAGGGGACGTTTATAGGCTTATTCGGCACAGGCTTGATTCATTTCTTTCATCTTGCTTACCACCAATGACACCACCCGATTTCTCGCCCATTTTGATAGAAAAAAATATGTTATAGCCGGTTTGTACGACCATGTCGTGTATTGAGGGGTGGATGCGAGAGGATGCCCACCCCACCTTTCAGGCAAGCGCGGAACCAATCACTATTCGTTCTCCAAGACACACTATTTGCTCACGCAAGTTGATAGATAAAAACATTGAAATTAAAGAGTCACAGCATAATTATATTAATGCTTTATAGGTGTGGGCAGCGGCCACTAACAGTAAAATCTTAAATGGATGGGTAAAATTATTTTGAATGAGGTGTGGGAATTGTTAGTTCATATCTCAAGTTTGATAAAAAAGTTCTTCAAACAACTCTTTTCAAAAACGCATTTGATAGAAGAGCAAATATATAAGAGGTTTGTAATAGCCATGACACGTGTCAAACGTAAGCGGCAAGGGACGTGAGTGCCCGTGCATTTTCAAACTGACAAAGTTGGCAGACCGATTTAAAAATGGGAGTACCTTAGAATACCCTACCAACACAGCCAACCGCGCGAAAGCTACACTTTTTACAAACTAGGCAACGGCGACAGCGCGAGTGCTAGTTAGTGCATGGACATAATGGGCTGTTGAAAAAAAAATGATGTTTTATCGCGAGTGTTTCGCCGGTGGCGGTAAACCTAATTACTCCGCAAACTTCTACTTCTGACAGTTAGGCCTACTATCGAAAATATTGCAAACTGAATTAATGACACCCGGATATGATTTTTTACATTGCAAACACGTTTAAGTATGAGGAGTATTTTACAGTATCGACTTTTGGTGAGTTCCAATGTGAACACATTGAAGATTTCCCCATTGTGATCGTGTGAGGTGTTGTTATAGCACGTTGAGTAATTTTATATTCAAACGACTAAAGGAGGGGGTTGGACCCCCACATCTACCTGTTTAAGAATTGGACAGCGGCGACAGTGCGAAAGTTCCACCTTTATGAAAATTTGGCAGCGGCGACCCAGCGCGAAATTGGACCTTTTAAAAAGTCAGATGCGGCGAAGCGCAAGCTCCAGATTTTGTAGCAACAGCGGCCGGCGAAAGCGGCAACAGCGCTAATGAGTGTTGTTCTAGTCCGTTGAGTATTTTGTATCAAAAGGCTAGGAAGGGGGTTGGACCCCACCTCCGTCTCTTTAAAAATTAGGCAGTGGTGACAGCCGCGAAGCTCCAGATTTAACAGGAACAGGAAACAGCGCGACAGCGGTCAACAGCTGTGAATGATTGTTATTCCTGGTGAATTGAGGTCATTTTTATCAGAGGACGAATAAGGGTGTTGGACCCCTACCCGTCACCTGTTTAAGAGTTGGGCAGCGGCGACAGCGCGAAATTCACCTTTATGAAAAGTTGGCAGCGGCGACAGCGCGAAATTCGACCTTTTTAAAAAAGTTTGGATGCGGCGAACAGCGCCAAGCTCTCCATGATTTTGTAGGCAACAGCTGTCGACAGCGGCAACAGCGCTAATGCTGTTGTTCAGCCCGTTGATTCATTTTGGTATCAAAACACTAAGGAAGGGGGTTTGGACCCCCCACTATTCCTGTTTAAAACTGGGCAGGGCGCGACACGCAAAGCTCCAGATTTACAGGAACAGCGGCGACAGCGGCAACAGCGTAATGATTGTTGTTGTGGTCCCTTGATTCATTTTTATCAGAGGACTATTGAGGATTTGTACCCCCCCCCACTCTCTACGCGTTTAGAAATTGGCAGAGCGGCGAACAGCGCGAAGTCACCATTTTGAAAGTTGGCATCGGCGACAGCGCGAAATTGTGCCTTTTAAAAAAGTCAGAGATGGGCGCAGCGGGAAGATCCAGATTTTGTAGGCAACAGCGGCGACAGCGGCACCAGCGCTAATGATTGTTTTTTCTAAGCGGTTGAGTCATTTTGTATAAAAACACTAGGAAGGGGGTTTGGACCCCCCACTTACTCCTGTTTAAAAAAACTGGGCACGGCGACAGGCGCGAAGCTCCAATTTTACAGGCACAGGCGGCGACAGCGGCAACATCGTGAACTGATTGTTGTTCTGGTCTATTGATTTCACTTTTTATCAGAGACTAAGGGGAGGGATTTGTACCCCCCCTCCCCCCACTCTAAACTGTTTAAAGAAATTGGGCAGCGGCGACCAGCGGCGAATTTTCAACCTTTATGAAAAGTTGGCAGCGCCCGAACAGCGCGAAAATGGACCTTCTAAAAAGTCGGATCGCGACGCGCGATCTCCAGATTTTGTAGGCACGCGGCGACAGCTGCAACAGCGTGAATGATTGTTGTTCTGGTCTCATGATTCTTTGTTGATCAAGGACTACGGAGGGATTTGTACCCCCCACTCTACCGTTTTATAAATGGGCAGCCAGCGGCGACAGCGCGAATTTCAAATCATCAACCTTTATGAAGTTGGCAGCGGCGACAAGCGCGAAAATGGACCTTCCGAAAAAGGTCGGATGCGGCGACATCGCGAAGCTCCCGAATTTTGTAGGCAACACAGCGGCTACAGCGGCAACAGCTCTATGATTGTTGTTCTAGCCCGTTGAGTCATTTTGTATCAAAGAACTAATGAAGGGGTTTTGGAGCCCCCCCCACCTCCTCCTGTTTAAAAATTGGCGCGGCGACCGCGCGAAGCTCCAATTTTACAGGCAACAGCGGTCGACAGGGGCAACAGCGAGAATGATTGTTGTTGATTCATTTTTATCAGAGGACTAAGGAGGGGGTTCCCCCTACCTCTACCGGTTTAAAAAGTCAGATGCGGCATCAGCGAGAAGCTTCCACTTTTTACAGGCACAGCGGCGACAGCGGCAACAGCGCGAACGTTAGTAGTTCTAAAACATTGGGTCATTTGATCAGAGGCCTAAAAAGGGGTTGGACCCCTCCCTCCCAAACTTTTGTTTTAAAAGTTGGCAGCGACGACAGCGCCAACACTTCCATCTTTGATGAAAAGTGACCTTTAAAGAATTTGGATGCGGTGAGCGGGTAACAGCGCGAAGCTTCAGATTGTTAATCATTTACCGTCAACATCGGCGAAGCGGCGAAAGCGCGGATTTCTAGCCCACCGGTACATATAGGACCAGGACTACTTTGAGATATTATTCCATTCGATTCAAAGGCATGGTAAAAACACTTGTGTCCCGTTTTAAACTTTTCAAGAACCAAAAGGGTAAATATCCCCATACTGTACGCAATAAATCATAGGCAGCTGTTGTAGTAACATTATATGAGTATTCACAAATATCTGCCATATGCTTTCATTCCCTATCCAGGTGTATTGTGTGGCTAAATCCACGATGTTTCATGACTTGCATCTTTGGGATTAAAAGGAGGTGGCTCCCGCGATTTTAGGTATATCAAGTTTTGATAGATCCTGATGGACTTCATCCCAAACCCCCATCTATTAAGTGACTACGGGCGATTGAATCTTGAGAAAGAAACCCATCCAAGTTCACCCTTGTTTTAGAAAATATGCTCATGTTTACAAAAATGTTCATATCTACAGTTTATCATTCCATATGGTTTTACATTAAGAAGGATATCTTTAAGACCCACCCATCTCACCGCCGCAGCGGCTACACAGCGCGAAATAAAAAAAAAAGTCGATGCGGCGACAGCCGAACTCCAGATTTTGTAGGCAAACGTAGAAGGGTCATTAAATTGAATCTTTGTTTTTTCTAAAGGATCCACATAATGGGAGTTTGCGATGCGAGAAATTATGTTTAGAAAATATTTTAAATTGCGGGTTGAAGAACGAGTCAACTGCGATGCGGGTAAAGATAGGTTAGGACATTTTAATTGCGTGTTAAAGATCGCTTCAACTTCACACCCTTGCATTGTTTTTGACACAGTTAGATGATACAACTTAGAAGGAACAATAAATTTAATCTTTAATTTCCTAAAGGATAAGAAATGGAGTTTTGAAGGACATATTTTAGTAATTTGTTTTTTCTAAAAGATTCCAAATATTCTAAAATATAGAATTATCAACTTAAACGTATCATTGAACACGTTAATAATGATTCAACTTAGAAGGATCATTAAATTGAATCTTTGTTTACTTTCACCCCTGTGCGTTTTATTCAGTCGGGTTATGTCATGCGATGCCAGTAAATTAGTTTAAAACATTTTATTGAGGGTTAAAGAACGATTCAACTTCACCTTGCTTGCTGTTTAGAAACATGGCTCAATGTGTCAAAAAATGTGTTATTTGCCTTTTTGTGTTTACATATGATTTATATTAACAAGGATTACTTTAAAGAACGACCCTCTTCACCATTGTAAACATTTTATTTGCAGGTTAAAGACGGATTCAACTTCACCCATCTGCACCCTTTTTTTTAAAAACACGCTCAACGTTTACAATCGTGTTCAATATCTAATACGTGATGTGATTACATAATGTTTTAATATTAAGAAGGATATCTTTCAAGAACGACCCATCTTTGCCCTGTCGGGTTAAGAACTTTATAACCCGTGCTTGTTTTGGAAACCTACAAACCCTTGTGGCCTTTTATCAGTCTGGTTAGTTCAATTGCTTGCCAGTAAATTTGATAAGAAACATTTTAATTGCAGGTTAAGAACGATTCAACTTCACCCTTGCTTGCTGTTAGAAACATGCTCATGTTTAAAACAGGTAATATTTGTCCTTTTTGTGTTTACATATGATTTATATTAAGAAGGATTACTTTAAAGACGACCCATCTTCCGCAGTGTAAAATTTTCTTTGGGTTAAAGACGATTCAACTTCACCATCTTCACCATCTTCACCTTTGTTTTAAAACATGCTCAAATTACAAAACGTTTTCAATATCTATACAGTGTGTGATTACATAATGCTTTATATTAAGAATGATATCTTTAACGAACGACCCATCTTTGCCCTTGTAAACAGTTTATTTACGGGTTAAAGAACTTTACCCTTGCTTGTTTTGGAAACCTTCACCCTTGTGCCTTTTATTCAGTCTGGTTATGTCAATTGCGATGCCAGTAAATTATGATTAGAAACATTTTAATTGCGGGTTAAAGAACGATTCAACTTCACCCTTGCTTGCTGTTTAGAGAACATGCTCAATGTTTAAAAACATGTGTAATATTTGCCTTTTGTGTTTACATATGGTTTATATTAAGAAGGATTACTTTAAAGAACGACCCATCTTCGCCATTGTAAAAATTGTATTTGCAGGTTAAAGAACGATTCAGCTTCGCCCATCTTCACCCTTGTTTAAAACATGCTCAATGTTTACAAAACGTTTTCAATATATATACAGTGTGTGATTACATAATGCTTTATATTAAGAATGATATCTTTAAAGAACGACCCATCTTTGCCCTTGTAAACAATTTATTTACGGGCAGTAAAGAACTTCATCCTTGCTTGTTTTGGAAACACGTTAAGATTGATTCAATTTAGAAGGATCATTGAATTGAATCTTAAAGAACGACCCATCTTCACCTTTGTTTAGAAAACATGCTCAATGTTTACAAAACATGTTCAATATCTAGAGTTTGTGATTACATTATGGTTTATATTGAGAAGGACATATTTGCAGTTTGTGTTTACATACGGTTTATGACCCATCTTTGCCCTTGTAAACAATTTATTTACGGGTTAAAGAACTTCATCCTTGCTTGTTTTGGAAATACGTTAAGAATGATTCTTTCTAAACAAGAACATAAAAGAACTTCACCCTTGCTTGGTTTGGAAACATGTTAAGAATGATTCAATTTTGAAGGATCATTGAATTGAATCTTTGAAGAACGACCCATCTTCACCTTTATTGGTTTCACCCTTGCTTGGTTTGGAAACATGTTAAGAATGATTCAATTTTGAAGGATCATTGAATTGAATCTTTGAAGAACGACCCATCTTCACCTTTATTGGTTTTTAGGAAACAGGTCAATTGCGATGCCAGTAAATCATGTTTAGAAACAGTTTAATTGCGGGTTAAAGAACGATTCAACTCCACCCTTACTGGCTGTGTAGAAAAAAATGCTCAATGTTGCCAGTAAATTATGTTTAGAAACAGTTTAATTGCGGGTTAAAGAACGATTCAACTCCACCCTTACTTGCTGTGTAGAAAAAAATGCTAAATGTTTAAAAGATGTTCAATGTTTGCAGTTTGTGTTTACATATGGTTTATGACCCATCTTTGCCCTTGTAAACAATTTATTTACGGGTTAAAGAACTTCATCCTTGCTTGTTTTGGAAACACGTTAAGAATGATTCTTTTTAAACAAGAACATAAAAGAACTTCACCCTTGCTTGTTTTGGAAACACGTTAAGAATGATTCAATTTTGAAGGATCATTGAATTGAATCTTTGAAGAACGACCCATCTTCACCTTTAATAGAAAACATGCTCAATGTTTACAAAACATGTTCAATATCTACAGTTTGTGATTACATTATGGTTTATATTGAGAAGGATATCTTT
The DNA here is from genome assembly GCA_023653785.1 of Ophioderma brevispina. Classification (NCBI taxonomy): domain Eukaryota; kingdom Metazoa; phylum Echinodermata; class Ophiuroidea; order Amphilepidida; family Ophiodermatidae; genus Ophioderma; species Ophioderma brevispina. The sequence goes on from JAMKCH010026306.1 coordinate 38,042, forward strand.
AAAGAACGACCCATCTTCACCTTATTTGTTTTTTAGGAACAGGTCAATGCGATACAGTAAATTATTTTAAAAACAGTTTAATTGCGGGTGAAAGAACGATCAACTCCACCCTTACTTTTTTAAGCCGTAAATTAATAAAGAGTTTGTGTTCGGTAATTGCGTTTTTATAGAACACATGTTAATGATCAAGTTTGTGTTCGTTATTGTTTTACAGATAAATAATCAAAAATATCAAAAAAACAACAATTTTTCAAAAACAATGTTAAATACGGCTATTCCGGGAAATGTTTGGAAAACATTTTCTATGTGGGAAACAATTGTGGATATAAAAGAAAATGACTCTTTTATTACACCCTTGTTTCCGATCCGAAAGTTTTAATAGATGCGACAACAATGGAATCGGCGGCTTGTTTAACTTGAAAATAATTCCTGCGTCCATTACCCTCGATCTAACCCTGTAGCCATTTTGTAACAAGACTCCCCCGAAAGAAGGGGGGTGGGTGATTTCGTTACTGAACACCCCGATTCCTGTAAATTTTTGGTCACCAAAGGATAGCTTAAAGTTTCTTCTTCTTTCCATTGGTACCAAAATAAGTACTAACACATATCCCCAGTATGACGTCACCCATGACGTCATTATGTTGAGGAAAGTAGGAAAATACTGAATAGTAGGGTGGAAAATTGATATTTCGCAATTTTTAGCGACTCAAACGCACCCTAATTATAGCCTAACATTATTCTTTAGTAATAAACTATTCATTATCCATCAAGTAGAGTCCAAAAACCTCAATTAAAATCTGAGTTTTCCTAACCTTTTTGCGAAAAAATGAATTTTTCACCCTCACTGTGTGGTGTCCCTATGGACCTGGCAGTTTTTGCGACATGCGAACTTTATGACTCATTGTGACGTAATGCTAGGCTGGTTGGTACCTTTTTTATCAAAGGAAAGAGGAGACCATAGCTATCTATTGGACCAAATCAATGTAATGTGATGTTCCCTGTGTTTTGTGGTTAGGCATGTTGGTACTTTTCTATTCTGAGGGGGGAGTGGGGTTACCACCCCCCCTAATCGAGCACTTGGGATCACCGGTATCTTCTCTCTACCCCCGTGGATGTTTGTTGTTGGATTTAAAAGGAGCGGAAACTGTCAATGACATTACATTAAATATTTGGCACCAAAAAAGGGGGTTTAGCAAGCAGGGGAAAAAACGATTCAATTTCACCCATCTTCACCCTTGTTTAAAACATGCTCATGTTTACAATAACGTGTTCAAATCTATACAGTGTTGTGATATCATAATGCTTATATTAAGAATGAATCTTTAGAACGACCATCTGGCCCTTGTAAACATGTATTTACGGGTTAACGTACTTCATTCCTTGCTTGTTTTGGAAAACACGTTAAGATTGATTTCAATTTAGAAGGACCTTGAATTGCATCTTAAAGAACGACCCATCTTACCTTGGTTTAGAAAACATTGCTCAATGTTTACAACACATGTTCACTATCACAGTTTGTGATACATTTGGTTTTATATTGAGAAGGACATCTTTAAAGAACGACCATTCTTCCACCTTTATTGTTTTAGGAAACATGTCAAGGCGGATGCCCGTCACATTATGTTTAGAAACGTTCTTGCGGGTTTTAAAGAACGAGTCAACTCCACCTACTTGCCTGTGTAGAAAAAATATGTTTCAATGTTTTAAAAAGATGTTCAATATTTGCAGTTTGAGTTTACATTACGGTTTAGGACACATCTTTGACCTTGTTAAACAATTTATTTACGAGTAAAGAACTTCTCCTTGCTGTTTTGGAAACCCTCGTTAAGATGATTCTTTTAAACAAGAAAACAAAAAGAAACTTCATCCTTGCTTGGTTTGGAAACACGTTAAGAATGATTCACTTTTGAAGGATCATGAATGAATCTTTGAAGAAAGACCCATCTTCACCTTTGTTTACACAAACATGCTCAAGGTTTACAAAACAGGTTCATTCTACAGTTTGTGATTACATAGGGTTTATAATTGAGAAGGTATATCTTAAAGAACGACCCATCTTCACCTTTATGGTTTTTAGGGAATACAGGTCAATTGCATTGCCAGTAAATTATGGTTAGAAAACATTTTATTTTTTTTATGGGGGTTTTTGTTGTTTGTATTTTAAAGGGGTTACAGAAAACGATTTCACAACACCACCCTTACTTGCTGTGTAGAAAAAATGCTCAATGTACCAGTAAATTAGTTTAGAACAGTTTAATTGCGGGTTAAAGAACGATTCAACTCCACCCTTTACTTGTGTGTAGAAAAAGGCTAACTGTTTTAAAAGCTGTTTCAATATTTGCAGTTGTGTTTACATACGGTTTAGAACCAATCTTTTGTCCTTTGTAAACAATTTATTTAACGCGGTTAAGAACTATCCTTGCTTGTTTTGGACACGTTAAGAATGTCTTTTTTTTAAACACGCAACAAAAAAGGAACTTCACCTTGCTTCTTTTGGAACACGTTAAGAATGATTAAATTTTGATAGGTCATTGAATGATTTGAAGAACGAACCATCTTCACCTTTAATATGAGAAAACCTGCTCATGTTACAAACATGTTCAAGATCTACAGTTTGTGATTACATTATGGTTTATATGAGAGGAATCTTTAAAGAACGACCCCATCTTCACCTTTATTGTTTGTGGAAACAGGCAATTGCGATACGTAAATTATGTTTGAACAACAGTTTTAATTGCGGGTTAAAGAACATTCAACTCACCCTTACTTGTTTTAAGCCGTAAAGTATAAGAGTTTGTGTTCGTGAATTGCGTTTATAGAAACACATGTTAAATGATAGGTTTGGGTGTTTATTTTGTTAAAAGATTAAAAAATAATCAAATATCAGCCGTCGTAATTGTTCAGAAAAAAACATGTTACATACGGCGATCGGAAAGTGTTGGAAAACATTTTATTGTGGGAAAAACAATTGTGGATATTGAAATAGAATGACTCATTTTCACCCTAGTTTCGATACCGACAGTTTTATAGATGCGTATGGCAAACACAATGGAATCGGCGGCTTAGCGCTGTTGATGGAGTCATTATTGTTTTCGTGTTGACACACTAAGGCCTCATGCTCGCACACCGAAGGACACGCGCCCACATGCACGTAACTCATTAACCCTCTTCTACCTCATGAGCCATTTTTTGTAACAAAACTCCAGAAGTGGGGGTTCTCCTGGGGTGCTCCCTGGACGGGTGGTTGTTCTGGCTGTTGTTGTTCGAAGGCCCCGAAGACCCAACCAACCCATCAACCAACGCGGATTTTCGTTACTGAAAAACCGATTCCTGTAAATTTGGTCCAAAGGGATGCTTAAAGTTTCTTTGGCTATCCACTGGTATCGAAATAAGTACTAACATCCCATTATGACGTCACCATGACGTCATATGTTGGAGAAAGTAGTGATAAAATACTGAATATAGGGTGGGGAAAATGATATTTTTCGCAATTTTAGCGACGCCTCTCCTCAAACACCTGTACTTATAGCTCTTAAAATGATATTTCTTTATATAAACTAGTCATTTCCCAATCAAGTAGAGTCAAAAACCGCATTGAAAATCGATTTTCCTAACCTTTTTTGGCGAAACGAAAAAAAAATGAATTTTCCACTGTGTGGTCTATGGAAATGGCAGTAGTTGTGCTGAATGGGAACTTTATGACGTCATTGTGAACGTAATGCTAGGCATGTGGTATCAGTTTGGTATCAAAGGAACGAGGAGGACCATAGCTATTCTATTGGTACCCAAAATCAAGTGATGGAGTGCCTAGGTTGTGTAGGATGTTGTACTTCTCTTGGAGGGGGGGGGAGGGTTACACACCCCCCCTATCGATACTTTGGGATCCACCCTGGCTCTTACCTATACCGTGGATGTTGTTTTGGATTATTATAAAACGAGAGGAACATGTCAATTGAACAATACCATAAATCTTATTTTGGCACCAAAAAACGGGGGGTTTTAGCAAGCAGGGGAAAAAAACTGAGGGGGGGGGTAACCACCCCCCTTCGTAGACGAGGGTTAATGGTCGCCGAACTTGGCATGTCGGCGTGATTAACTTGCAAATGACTTAAAAATTTGACTATAGAAATAGAAAATCTCGCAAGATCACATTTTACTCGGCACCTTGTAGGAAGGATACATTTAAAGACCAAAAAATACGATTACTATTTGAAAAAAGGCGTCCCATGTCCCTATTAAAAAAAAAACTAGTTAGCTTTGGGCGGTCGCCGCTGCATGAGTAAACCCATCTTCGCATTCAGAAAAGCTGTGTTGTATCAATTCAGCTAGGCAGCCCCAATATTAATTAGCAAACAGCTGCAGTCTTGCGCTGTCCGCGGTGTCGCCGATGCACAGGCAACAGCCACAGCTTCACGCTCGGTAAGAGAAACGCGATTTCATACCTAACGTCAAGCAAAGGTAACAAAAATCCCAACTTATTTTTTTAAATTAAAAACAAACCGGGGAAAAGCCAAAATTAACCGAAAAGTACAAATCAAGCTCAATCTAAATTAAAACTCGAAAGTTCATGGGTTGAAGCAAAAACCACACTTATTAAAAAAAAAAAAGGGAAAAGGCCAAAAATTAACCAAAATCGTTAAAAAATTAACCATCTAATTTAAATTAACTAACAACACAATGGAATCGGCGGCGTGGTTAACTTGAAATAATACACGTGATTAATGGTCGCCGAACTTGCATTTCTGCGTGTTTAACTTGAAAATGACTTAAAAATTTGACTATAGAAATTCTCGCAAGATCATTATTTTATCGGCACCTTGTATGAAGGATACTTTTAAAGGACCCAAAATACAAAATTTATGGCGATTTAATATTAAAAAAGGGGCCGTCCCATGCCCCCGTATTAAAAAACTAGTTAGTTGGCTGTCGCCGCTGTCGCCGCTCGCGGCATGATAAAACCCACATCTTCGCATTTCGAAAGTGTGTTGTATCAATTTAGCTAGGCAGCCAATATTAATTAGCAAACAGCTGCAGTCTTGCGCTGTCGCCCGGGTGTCGACCCGTGCACAGGCAACAGCCACAGCTTAAACTCGGTAGAGAAACCGCGATTTTGTCATACTAACGTCATTGCAAAGGTCAAAATCCCAACTTGATTTTTTTTAATTAAAACAAACCGGGGAAAAAGCCAAAATTAACCGGAAAATAGTAAAAACCAAGCTCAATCTAATTAAAACTCGAACGTTCATGGGTTGAAGCAAAACACACTAATTGAAAAAAAAACAACGGGAAAAGGCCAAAAGTAACCAAAATCGTATTAGAAAAATTAACAATCTAAATTTAAAATTAAAACTTTTTCATTTTTCCCAAAAAGGCCCAAAAGGACAAAAAATGTGAATTCTGGGGGAGGTTGCCGCTGTCGCCGCTGTCGCCGTTGTCGCCGCTGCAAAGCAACAGCCACAGCTTCACACTCGATGCTTATATATACGCGCATAACAATATCCAAACGTTTTATTTTAAAAAAATACAAAATAGCCCAAATAGTGTAAAAATCAAGCTAACAATAGTACAAAGCTAGCTCAATCTAAATTAAAACTCGAAAGAACGTTTTATGGTTTTTTAAACTTACTCCCAACTTTATGTAAAAACAACGGAAAAGGCCAAAAATAGCAAAATTAGTAGAAATCAAACTAAAAATAGAACAAATCAAGATAAATAACGAACAAATCAAGCTCATCTAATTAAAATCGAAACGTCGTGGTTTTATAAAGCAAATTTTTTTGAAGAAAAATTTAATTTTAAAATTTCCGCTTTTTTTAAAAAAACAACTAAATCTAAATTCAATTATGTTCATAGTTTTCTTACCATGTTCATATTTAAAATTGAAATCACTATTATTGTTCTTATTCGACAACGACAACCCAGGCTCTACAGCTGCGCGCTGTCGCCGTTGCCTGGGTTTTTAAACAGGTTTGGCTTCGCGCTGTCGCCAGTGCCTGGGGTTTTTTTAAAAAGGTTTGGCGTCCGCGGCGTAAACTAAATGTGGTAGGGTATTCTAAAGTTTAGCCTAAAAAATGACAACTAGTTTAAAAACATTAATAATGATTACTTGAATAAAAGTTGCTTAATAAATTGTGCTTGATTTGGTAAGATGTGTTTAAGGAAACATGGAAATATTTGCACGATTATCGATCGAAAAACGGTCTTCTGCCGATATCCATGTTTCGATTGAAAAATTTTGAACACAGTTGAAAATCGAGTTATTCCCAATACATTCTCGTGCACAGTGTTGTATTGTGATTATCCATTGTGTCGTGATTTATCCTAGAATCATTATCCAGTAAGGTTATTGAGCGAGAGCACAAATTAATAAACCTGCACGCCAAACAAAAGATTCTGGATAAACTTGCACGCGAACAAATTGAATCTTGATAATTTGTTGAACTTGCGTCTTCCGGTGACTTCAGACAACCTCTAGAAACACGAGAATGATTGGTAAATTCCAAAGCTCTGAACAAACAATGGATAATCAAATATATTACAACAGATTTACCAACCCTGTCCATCAAGCATCGTTAAGGGTGGGTGACAAAGTTATCCTCAGGTGTGAATGGCCTCCGGTGCTTGCTTGGTGACTGTTCATTCCCCAGTTTCTCCGGACTCTATATAATATTTTTTCTCAAGTCAAATGAAAAAACTATGGACGTGATAAAGGAGTTTTCTGATCAAATTGAAAAACCGAACTTTTTCAAATTGGAAAATTGAAAATCTGTGTACCTAGGCATTGAAACAATTTTTTAAAAATAATTAACCACAAAATCTAGTATATCAACCTGAAAAATAGGTATTCTATATGAAACGTTAGATTTTCAAAAAATGTGTTTATAGTCGATATTTTTTCGAAAAAGTTTATCATTCATTCATGATAAATGATTGACAGTTGAAACATGTTTCTCAAAAACTATTCAATCTAAAAACTTAGTTTTCAAGTAAAAGCCTCCGAGTCGGTTTATTTGAATTGAACAAAAAAATGATTGATCACTTAATCCAAATTTAAAAGTTTTCAAATCGGATATGGCAAAATGGTTTAGGCTTCTCCCTGAAAATCGTATTTTGTGAGTTTATATTATAAAGTTCGAATGACATTTTGGTGATTTAGAAATATAAAATAAAACCAACCCAAAATCTAAACTAACCAAAGAAAGAAATTTATCGAAAACGTGAACTTTTAAAAACAAATTTCCATTTTGAAAAACTTAAAAAGCTATATCATTTTTTATAGATTAGCAAATATAAAATTTTAAAAATTCCAATAATCAAAATGGAATTAAAACTTTGAATTCCCAGTTCAAAATGATCACTGACAAACTCAGATTATAAACTTGAAGAACAGTAGGGTTTTTGAATGACAAAAATTTTCAGTAAATAGTATAGCTTTACTCGTAAACTAAGTTTTTAAATAAAACACAAAAAAACACCATAAAATTAAAAAAAAAAAAAAAAAAAAAAGCTTTCTGTTAAAGACACGGAAATTTCAAGAAAAAAATCATTTTAAAATTAATTAGACCAAAAAAATGTGTAACGAAGTACAAGTATGAGGGATTTAGCCTGCCATAATGGCTAAACTATATACCTACACTTGTTAAAAATTACAGTGCAATTTAAGGAAATATGTAAAAATTCCCAAAACTTACAGTATTGGCTCTGTTTGAATTTGGAATAATACAGAAAAAGTGTAAATTTATGTCCAATTTTCCAGGCCTCGTAAATGACAAAAAATTAAAGTGCAATTAAAAAAAATAAAAAAAATAAAAAAAATAAAAAAAATAAAAAAAATATGGAATTTTTCAATTTACCATTAAGATTACTAAAATATCAGGGACAAATAATGTAACTTTTTAGAAAATGCCGGCGGCCAACTTCTTCCAACAAAAACCCCGTAAAAATAAGCTTTTACAGGTTTCATTCAAATTTACTATATATTTTACAGTGTGCTGTAATACATTATACAACACTGTAATTTGCCAATATCTGCACTTTTAAAAAATTGTGGATAGGGCTACTAAGTTAAGGTGTTCGTTAGTGCGTTTTTCTTCGCCACACATTCACATCTCTGTATACTAGCTCAACAAATTATATGTTTTTAGCGTTTTGATTAAATTATTAAATTTACCAATATACTGTAAATTTTACGGTAATTTGTTGGCAGAATTGGCTGCCAGTATTTACTGTAAAAAATTTACAGTATTTTACAGTTTACTGTTGCCACGTAGAGACCCGCCACCCACGATCAGTGGCGTAGCGGGGGGGGGGGGGGGCAGGGGCGTGAGAATCTTTCCCCACCCCCTGCCCCCACCCCGAAAAATAGTGATTTTCTGCAAATGTGCAAACAATTAAAACACATAGGCCTATGTATTATACTATAATAAACAAATTTTAATTGTATGACTCATGGCGGATATTTAGGGGCGCATAGGGAACCGGAGCATTGTAGATGTATAAAATATAGAAATGACATTGTAAGCACGCACGGGGGAAGGGTACATTTAAGTTGACATTTACTGTTTACTTTCATTTGACCGGAGTGCCGCTACTCGAAAAAAAAACAAAGACTAAACAAAAACAAAAAAACAACCTAAAATTAAAAATTTTTAAATTGATGCCACGCCATAATAGCTTTGTCAATAATCCTCAATAATGGACGTTGATTGGCAGTGCTGTTGTTTTAGGTGAATATGATAATATTTACAATAAACGGGGATGGGTGGTTAAGTATTCTGCCACCACATCCTTAACATGCAGTTATTCCATCGAGGCTGCCGAATTCAGGTGGGTGGTGGCAAATACAAAATGATTTTAAACGAACAATTTTATAGGCCAGTAGACATGTGTGACATACAAGTCCTTCTGGGGTGATAGTGGAACCACAGATCCAGGTCATATAGACCACACTGTACTAGGCTAAAGAGCGGACAATAACTTTAATTGGAGATCCAACTTCAAATAATATGATCCCATAATTATTAACTGGAAAGCTAAAATGGCAATTTTGTGCTGCGGGACCAGTCCACTGTGTACTATGGCTCCGTAAGGAATACAGCTTGTAAGTCAAAGACACACACCCATGGCTTTCGACCCAATGGGGATGATACGGATGGAAGATACCCATCAACAAAACAAAACCCCTACAACTGAGAATTGATCGATACGGGTGATCGATTGTAGTAAAGAAGGCCAATTGAGACCGGTGTTATAATCGTGAAGTATTATTTATAGGTGTATATATAATAAAGAAATTAAAAAAATATTCATATTATTATTTTATATTGAACTGGAACACGGCTACGTGTAGATTCACTTAGCTACGTCAATGCATCCTGTACATAGTCGAGCAATATCCAAAAGTGGTTTTGAGGGTTATTCGAAGAAATTTTTTTTCTCCTCAACTCAATTACGAACTGATTAAAGTCCAAAAGAGAACGAAATTGGAATTAAAAGCTTTAGAGGACGTTGAAAAAAAATAATCACGAGGGTTCCCGCGAGACTTGAACTCGGATGCGGCTGGATTAAAAGTTCCGAGTGCTAACCATTACACCACGGGGCCAATCCCCGAAACATGCATCCGGTTAAAAGCCCTGACCAATGTAAGGTTCAAAGACTTAATTGAAACCAAAATTGCTTATCACAGATGATATACATCACTTGTTATGTTGCCTACAAATGCCAGCTATGCTTGGCCCATGAGAGTAGTAAAATTACAATTGATCAATTAGTTATGTAAGTGCAAACATAAACCAATACCAGTGCCTCTAGGTCGTATTTATTTTAATAAATACTAGACAAATTGTGAAAATTTCGATACTCTTCATGTATTTCACACGAACTTAATTAATAGGAAGGGATGTATAGACTGAATAGAGTGAATGGGGCTTATAGCTTTATTCTGCACAGGCTCTTGATTGATTTCTTTCGTCTAGGCCTTACACCACGGGGATACACCGAATTTTCTTCGCCCATTTGATGGAGAAAATAATTATGTATATAACCGGTTGTAAATGCTATGTATGTATTGAGGGTGGATGCGAAAGGGGTGCCCTCCCCCTTCTTTTTTTTTGATTTTGGGGGGGGGGGGGGGGGGGAGTCTGGGGGGGCGGGGAGGGGGGGTGTGGGGGGTGGGGGGGGGGTAGGGGGGGGGGGGGGGGAGGGGGGTGGGGGGGGGGGGGGGGGGGGGGGGGGGTGGGGGGTGGGAGGGGGGGGGGGGTTTGTTGGTTTTTTCTGTTTTTTTTTTTTTTTTTTTTCGTTTTTTTTTCCCTCTTTTTCCCTATTTTGGCGGAAGCGCGGAACCATCAATATTCGTTCTCCAAGACCACACTAGTGTTCACGCAAAGTTTATAGAACAATTGGAATTCCAAAAGTAGTTCACAGCCCCGGGTTCACAGCATATTTATTATGTGTTTATTAGGTTATGGGCAACGGCCCCTAACAGTAAAATCTTGATGGGTACAAAATTATTGAATGAAGGGTTGTGGAGAGGGGGTTAGTCATTCTCAAGTTTGATAAGGTTTCTTCAAAAGAAACTCTTTCAAAACGAATTTGATAGAAGCAAATATTTATTAGCGGTGTAACTAGCCATTGCACAGCATAACCGTAAGCAGAATGGGAGTGATGTGCTCCGTGATTTTCAAATGGCAAGCTGGCGACGAGTTTAGAATGCAAGTTAGTTAAACACATTGATATGATACTTTATAAAATTCTTTAACGTAAATTTTGAGTGATTTGGTAAAGATTGTGTTTTAAGCGAACATGCGAGCGTGTGGGCATGAGAGGTTAAAATTAATTTGGAAAATGGTTAGAAACATCAAAATGTATAGTGCCCAAAGTGGGGTTGTTGTGGTCACATTCGTTAAATAGGCCACCAATATTTACGATTATCGATCAACAAACCCCCGGTTCTGTTCGAGATCCATATTTTCGATTGAAAAACTTGGAATCACGGTTAAATTGAAAAACGATATCCCAATATTAGTTGAGCAATATTCAAAGTGGTTCGAGCGTTTACGAAGAAAAAAAAAAAGTTTCTCTGCCCAACTCATAACGAATGTGAAGGTTGAACAAAATAAAATGGAATAAAAAGCTATAAGAGGATAGAGGAAGTTGACAAAAAAATCCATGAGGTCCCGCCGAGATTGAACGCGGATGCGATGATTCAAAGTCCAGCGTGTAACCCATTACACCAGGGGCCGTTCTCGACAAGTGCATCTGGTACAACCCATGACCACTGTCCTGTTCAATGACTTTATGTACTTGAATATCTAAAATTGCTTACCACAGATGATCTACATCACTTGTTATGTTGCTACAAGATGCAGGTTAATGTTATGGCCCTCTGATAGTAGTAAATCCAATGGTGCAATTACATAATGTAATGTGGATACCAGGCCCAAAAGGCCTGTCGTATTCATTTGTAAACATTGGTTTACCGTTGGTGAAAATTTGGTTACTCCTTAATGTAATTGCAGCAACGAAATATTAATGGAAGTGTAATAGAAACATGAATAGAGTGATTGGGGCTTTAGGCTTTATTCTGCACAAGCTTGCTTGATTTCTTTTTCAGTCTAGCCTTACACACCAAGGATACATCCCTAAATTTCAAAAAAGTCACAGCCCTTATTTCTATCCACGGTGCGCCTTTGTACACAACGGACAATCCAGGAAAAGTGTGTACTAAACCATGAATTATATTCCCAGTTTCATCAAGTTGCCGATATCCCAATATTTTCGCGCATATTCAAGCGGTTTCGAGGGTTATCCGAAGAAAAAGTTTCCTCCTCTCCCCCCAACTCAGAACGAACTAAGAAAGTCAATACGATAGAACATTGGAATGAAAGCGAGACGAAGGACCGTTTTCCGAGGTCATCCGAAGAAAAGTTTTATCTCTCCCCATTCAGAAAACGAACTAAGAAAGTGAAATAAAGAATAGAAATTGGAATGAAAGCGAGACGACGTAAAAAAACATCAAGAGGTCCCCGCCGAGACCTTGAACTCGGATGGCTTGATCAAAGCCAGAGTGCTAACCATTACACCACGGGGCCGTCCCCGCAACGTATCTCTTGGTAACAAACCCATGACCGCTGTACTGTTCAATAGCTTTACTTACTTGAAGAATCCCAAATTCTTAACCACAATGATCTCCAAAACATCGCGAAAAAAATGTTATTTGCCTTCAAATCTAAATGCTTATGGCCCCATGCATGATAGTAGTACATCCAATTGCCAATAATTTTTCGATTGAAAATTTGAATCACGGATAATATCGGTCATTGCCGATCTCCCGATATTTTCGATCCACTATTCAAAGCGGTTTCGAGGGTTTCCGAAGAAAAAGTTGTCTCTTCTTCCCAACTCAACGAACAGAGAAAGTCCAATTAAGATAGAAATTGGAATGAAAGCGAGACGAAGTTACAAAAATAATCAAAACAGGTCCCCCGAGACTTGACCTCGATCGCTGGATTCAAAGTCCAAGTGCAACAACATTACACACGGGGCCGTTCACACACGTGGCAGTCCGTAACAACCCATGACCACTGTCAAACTGTTCAATGGGCTGACTTGAAGATCCAAAATTGCTTAATACATATGAATCTTCATCGCGAGTTATGTTACCAACCAAATGACTACATTCTATGGCCCACGATAGTAGTAAAATATTTCCAATTGTTGCAATTACTATGTGCGGAAGTCCCGCCGAGCTTGACTCGGATCGCTAAATTCAAAGTCCAGAGTGCTAACCATTACACACGGGGCCCTGTCCTCTTATCATAGTAGTCATTGGTGCTGATACCAACAGTTCGACCACCTCCGGTAAAATAATCTGGGCTTCTCTGGTGACGAGGCTATTAGCGAAATCGGGGGGTCAGGACCTTTAAAGGTGCATTTCGTGTTTCAGGGACCTTCTGTTTTTAACACCCCTATTACTCATCGATCACTATATATCCTTTGAAAAAGCTTATTTCCCAAAAATTTTGAGATGAATCCCGATTTAGAGCGTTTGTGTTATTGGGAACAATTGCCGTTTTCCCACGGTCCCATAGGCTCTGTGTGCTGTAAATTTCTGTTACGACACGTCGTCTGTACAAAATTGCGAATTTCTTGCATATGCGAACCGAATCTTTGCACGTAAGATTGGGCACACGTTGATTACTAGGCTAAACGTTTCAGATGATATTAAAAATCTCAACACTTTTAAGGTAAAGTCGGGGGAACGAGGGCTGTGGATCACGAAATGCCCCCTTATGTAATCTACCAAAAAACGGTTGGCAACGTTAAAAGCCACCAGTTTTAAAAAGAGTACGAGCCATAAAAGTTATAATGTAAGATAGGCACACCAAGTATACTCAAGTGCGTCTGCCCATTGGCACTTGGTCCCATTCTTTTCTTGCTTTCCGCATTCCTTGGTTGAGCAACGTCCATGATTTTCATTAAAGGTGCTTTTGTTCCGATCGTCTTTGGACCCCCCTGATTTAAAACTAACCGGAATTAGTACATTTTGATATAGATAAAGCCCGTATTTTTTCATTGTTCGTCCTGAAATTTCTCTGCTTTCAAATCCATTTCTTTCTCAGATAGATAAAAAAAATACCGTTTTTAAGTGGTTACCATCATATTAGCACAGTATTGAATAAGGCGTTGCACTATGCATTTCGCGTCTAGCATCAAAACCGCATATCTGTTTCCCACGGTACTTGATGGTCGGTGTGTACAGGTGTCGGGCTCTCATATCAAATAGAGAACCCGATAGGCAAAAATCGGAACAAGCACCTTTAAAGGAACCATCATCATTAGACAAAATTGTTGGTTTAAATAATTCCAACTGCACTTGTTCTTGTTTAAGGTTATATTGGCAGTTGAGTTTGGAATTGGTATTCCTATTTCTTGTGTAAAGGCCGTATTGTTCTGACTTGAATACTTTTCAAGTTGATATTGCTTAGTTTCGTTTGTTTTCTTGCTTGATTTCTTATTGTTGGAGATTGGTCTTATTTCAATGATTCAGAGACCGGTCGAGTGTAGATACGGAATAAAGCCCAATCCCGTTGTAACATCATCCACACGGCGCAATTCTTTTCCCATTGAAAATGTGTTCCATCTGATCTGCAGTCGGCTGTTCTTGAAGGTATGTTGGTTACGAGTTCTGTGATAGAGTTCAAGTCACGTATGTTTCTGGATACTTTTTTGTACCAGTCTTTTCCTGAGATACTCTGGTAGGAAGAAGAGTGCTAAAGACGAAAGGAAGGTTCCCGCTGCTCTGGTTGCCTCACAAGAAGAGGAACTGTTTGAACTCGGTATTATTACATCAGCGCCTCTAGCATGAAATCTATAAATTTATATTTAGGCTGTATGGAGGTTGATGGTGGGAAAGGGGAATTTTTCTTTTGCATTGTAGAAGAAATGGGACCAAGTTTGCCAATGGGGCAGACGCACTTGAGTATACTTGGTGCTATCTTTACATTTATTAACTTTATATGGCTCGTACTCTTTTTAAAACTTGGTGGCTTTTTACGTTGCCAACGTTTTTTGGTAGATTTCCTTTATTTTTGTGAACATTAAATAGTTAAATAGCTGTGCAAGTAGCAGTTGGTCAATTTGCAAGAAAATCCTGTTTCTGCGAACTTTTAGTTGAGTGTGTGTGTGATTATTACATACGTTGTATGTTGTATCGCTGTCGACCTGGAACGTGATGTGTTATTTAACTATTAAGTAAAGCAAAGTGTTTAGGAAGTATTGAACACTGGTGAATATATTTATTAATCACACTGGTGAATATATTTATTAATCTATCAATTAAAGTATTCGAAGTCGACTGGTTTTTTTTTTGTCTCGGTATATTCAGGTACTTTGGTTGTCTATACTGCTTTTAACATTGATAATAAAATATGAAGAGCTTGAAGTCCATGGGCTATCAAAATTGAGATTTTATATAAATTTATTAACTAAAAAAATAAAACGTTTAGTGCTTTTTGGACATTTTTATCTCCTTCGGTTACTGAGATATTCAGATTGTAAGGTTTCTGCAATTTCAGGCCTTTTTCACAAAAAATAGAATTAAAAAGGGCATAAAATTGTGGAAATGTGTTTTAGTTCCTTTTGTTGATAATATACACTGTTATTTTTCGTTTTAAAAGAAAAGAATGAGTTACTGCTTTGCATTCAGTAAGACGTATTTTACCAAGAGACCACGTATCAATTCTATTGCCATTACAATTAAGGAAACCGCCTGGTAATTTCTACGATAAGCTTATAATTTCATAAAGATGCCACTGGAAACCTTTAAACTGGTAAAAACTCCTAGAAAACCGCGTATAACCAGAGAAGCCTCCTTGTACAATATTAGATTGATTATACTTCCATTCCGCATCAGGGTGAGCCTACATTACCAAAATTAAAGAGAATGACCACCAGAACTGAATACTAGCATAATTTCAATATGCCGAAAGTGGTGGGCCACCACCGGACTCGAACTGACAACAACAGACTATCCAAAAGTAAAATCAATAATGTCTATCGCTTACACCGCTGCGCCAAGGAGGAAGCTTATAGAATGTAGACCCTCCCTCGGGTCCACGGTGATGAAAACGCTAAGCGACTGAAATTACACTAGACTCTTCAACCTAATTCCATGAGCCCTGTGCAATTCACGTTCTGTGGACAAGTTGGTTGGCAGGGCTGTCCAGCTAGGGGGTGGTAAGCTGAAAAGTCCTCAAGGTTTTAGTTTAGCATTATCTTTTAACCAAGTGCGCTCTAAACCCAGAGACAGAGCCGAGACTAGGGTACAGTCTAATAGAATGAGACGCGATTTGTTGTATATGGTAGTAAGTGATGGATCAGTAATGATGTTGAACAAAATAATCCCGTTAACCATAATTTTCTTTGCATGAAGTCAATTATTTTCAATGTTAGCAGTAAAAGGCACATCATGAGGATAAATAGAAATAATGTACTAAATTTCGCCAATATTCATTTCGTAATAAAGGTTGTAGGTCTGTGAGACCGTTTTTTAAGTTTCCTATTTGCCACTAATTATCGTTACAAATGACCGTTTGAAAACATTTCTAACTCGTCGTTTCCTTTTTCTTAATTCATATCTTGCTCGTGAAATGTGTCACATATACTTTTGAGGGTTGAAACACATGCTGTGCTTTTGTATTACGAGTAGTTAAGCGATTTTAACGATACTCCCACCTAATGGTTTTACTCGTCAAACACGCGTCAAACAAAGGGAAGTTTGTTTCTGTTGATATACTCACGGTGTGTGTCGCTTGTATGGGCGTTCTGATACTTTTTTTGCTGTTTTTTCTTGTTTTTTGGGTTGTTAT
>JAMKCH010026307.1:0-35111 GCA_023653785.1 Ophioderma brevispina
ATAGATAAGTGCGCGGGTGTCCAGTCAGTTCTTGTATCAGGCGAGTACAGGTCACCAATTATTTCTTCCGAAAATACGTTAATGATCATGACCCTAATTATGAATACCAAAAATAGCTTAAACGTATGGTTCAACTGATATATGAGGCGGTATCTTGATCCTCTGATTTTTTTTTGTCTTCCAAAAAATAAATCATTTTAGAATACATATCAAGGGTTCAAAACTCGCCCACGCGATATCACGATTTAACGCTGAGGAGAAGGAGATTGAGGAGAGACAAAAAGGTCACGAAATTTGCCGTCAAAATAACACGTGGGAGATCATTAGAAACTATTCAATGAATTATTAAAAATACTGAGTATAAATCAATCTTGAATGTTTTACCGTAGGCCTTCTTATTGATCTCTTTTAATCACCCAAGAAATAAATAATTTTACATTAGAAATAGCACAAGGTCAAAAACGCGAAGGACCATGGGTGTGTGATGGGTAATTAAGCCACGAACATGAAGATACATCGTACCTGAGAAACAGGTTACCCCACGATTAACGTATTACTCTTTGTCAAACCACGGGCATTCAAATTCGCCCTACTACTGTTTACAACATGTTTAGCTATGTTTTACAACACGTTTATTTGCAATCTCATGAAATCTAAATCATTCTATCAAAGTTTGATATACAAAAAACCCGGAGCAATCGATGAGACACGATGGGAAGGGTTATTACCTGAATAGGGTAAACATTCAACACATGGCGACTCTATGGGTCAACTGTAAGCCTCCAGGGGGAAAAAAACAACATGGCGAAGTTCGATCTTTATGTATAGATAACCATTTGAATGGGCTGCGACCAATATATATTTTACAATTTTGTAATATTGTTTGGGAGATCTGCCTCCCTGTAAGAGAGGAACACATCTATGAGGGACGGAGAAATATCATATGAGAAATTGCACCAAGGTCAGGTCATCTACCTTTTAATGAAAATAAGCCAATAAATGAAACTAAATGAATTAATGGTTTAGGTTTGTGTAGTATCAAAGTTTGTTGTGTGTTTGTGTGTGTGCTTGTCTGTGTTGTGCAATGTGTCAAAGTATATTTAAATAGAAACAAAATTTACGGATTAAATCTTTGTCACCAAGAAAAGGGGAAATTTAAAGGATGAGCTGTAATCATGAGAAAACCCAGCACAGTATTATCAAAGATCCAGTTTTAACCAGCCTCTTTAAACCCATCACATTCACCCCTCTGTCCAAAGTGGTTCTTTCCACCTTGCCAATAGCCAACACAACAGAATCCCCACTCCAAGGCAAGCTTCACTCATTAAAATGGGTGTGCAGAAAGCATATAGAAAAAAGCCTGTGGACACTTACGCAGCATCACAGTACTTCTAAGATGGCCGATGGAGAGCAGCAGTGATGACTCGCAGTTAAACGGCTGCTGTGTGAATCCGACGATGATATAATTGAAAATGGATATTGGCATTTGAGCCTGTAGGTCGTAAGAAAACAGTTACCCTGAGCGGGAGGGATAAGATGAGGATGCATGCAAATTCATTGAGCTAAAAGAAAGGATGAAGGAAGTATTTTTACATTGGTTGTTTAGGCCAGTGGTTGCTATGTTGTAGCCCATATTACTGTACATTCCACAGTAAGACAGATTCAATTTGATTCCGACACATTCCCTTGACACGGGCAGGTTTTGGTGGCAACACAGCAGATAAATGTTTGATGTGTATGCATACAATAAAGTGATTTGCTATGATGGGAGAAACATGTTTGATGATGGAAAACATGTTTGATTGAAGATTTAGCTGCAAAAGATAATCTCTTGTAGCTAAATCTTCAATCAAACATGATAATAGGTTATAGAGACTGTTCAGTGTTGTAGCTTGGGAGAGGGAGGGAAGGGAAATACTGGCTTTAAGGTATAGAGAAGATATCAGTAGCTTCCAACAATGCATGCTTCCAATGGAAGTTTTTGTACAGGTAGTTCATGTGAATCTTTAGAGGATGAACACATCTTAACAATTTTAAGTTTGTGACTCTGTACTGTCAATTTAGCCCTGTTTCATCACTACGATTCACCATCAGTTACTGTACAAAAAAACCATTGGAAGCACATGCATTGTGGGACAGCTACTGAAATCTTTCTCGGGGCTGTAAGGATAAAAGAACATTTCCAGAAACCGCATGTAAGGCCTGGGGGACACTCAGGAACTGAATTTTTAAGAAATTTGCCGGCGTGGGAGCTGAAATGTTGGGCTAAATTAGCTTCCTGAGGGGGGAAGAGGGACAAAATTTTCCCAAAAGGGCAATATAAAAAACTGATTATGCCCCCAACTAGGGGTGGTTCTTGGGAAACTGCTGGAGAGAGCAAAAATAGGGGTCTTAAGGCCTGATCATACCGTGAGCCGTTCCCAGGTCATGGCCCCATTTTACCGGCACTATCAGTAAAATAATGTCTTCACCAAAATACAATAAAATCATCTTCATGAAGAGAAAACAGCGTTTTGGCTCATTTTTTGAACCAAGCAATTTGGTAAGCTGTGTGATGGTAGCCTGAGTGAGGCAATCTTATAAGGTGAAAATTGGCAGTTCTGATTGATGAAGATGTGGGTCAGTGTCCATATGGACTTAAAACACAAAGCATTGATCTGCCCAAAAGAGTAAAAATATTTGCAATTTGCAGGAATAGCCTAAAAGTGAAGGATAAAGTCTTTAGAATTCTCATAAATTATTTTACCACTGAAAATTGACAAAAAAGGAAGAAAACCGCATGTGTTCAAAGATATGATTCTCCATTTTTGGTCCCCTGCCAACTTTTGTTGGCGAAGGGGGACTATAGAAATGGTAGCCTTCATTGTGTGTGTGTGTGTGTGTGTGTGTGTGCGTCCCACACGATATCTTTGGAATTAAGCAAGTGTGGAAGTCCATCTTTGCAACATAGATGTATCTCAAGTAGGCGGTGGGTGGGATACAAAGTGGGTCATGTGACATGGGTCAAAGGTCAAATGTGGTCAAAATAGGGTCAAATATGGGCAAAAATAGGGCTAAATCAGTATAATAAACGTTGTCAACATGATATCTTTTGATTGGAGCAAGTATGGGTGTCCACCTTTGCACCATAGATGTCACTCAAGTAGGCTGCGGATGAGTTCGGAGGAGGGTCATGTGGCATTGGTCAAAGGTCAAATGGGGTCAAAAATATGCAAAAATGGAGTTAAATTGCTATAAACCTTATCTGTTGTGGTAGGGTGATGAAACTTGGTGGGTGTGGTCAACATTCAGCGCCGAAAATTTTAAAGGTCATTTCAAGGTCATGCGAGGTCATCCAAGGTCAAATCACTTTACATGTGGTAGGATGATGAAAATTGGTGGGTGTGGTCAACATTCAGTACCAAAAATTTTGAAGGTCATTTCAAGGTCATCCGAGGTCATCCAAGGTCAAATCACTTAACATGTGGTAGGAGGATGAAAATTTGTTGGTGTGGTCAACATTCAGTAACAAAAATTTTGAAGGTCATATCAAGGTCATCCAAGGTCATCCAAGGTCAAATCACTAAACATGTGCTTGGAGGGTGAAAATTGGTGGGTGTGGTCAACATTCTGTGCCAAAACTTTTGAAGGTCATGTGAAGGTCATGAAGGGTCATCCAAGGTCAAATCACTAAATATGTGGTAGGAGGATGAAACTTGGTGGGTGTGGTCAACATTCAGTGCCGAAATTTTTGAAGGTCATTTGAAGGTCTTGCAGGGTCATTCAAGGTCAAATCACTACTAAAACATGAAAATTGGTTGGGTGTAGTCAACATTCAAGTAACCAAAAATTTTGAAAGTCATTCAAGGGTCGTGCGGGGTCATCCAAGGTCCAAAATCACTTAACATGTGGTAGGAGGGGTGAAAATGGTGGTGAGGTTTTTTTTTTTCAACATTCAGTTCCAAAAACTTTGAAGGGCATTTCAGGTAAGGAGGGGGTCATCCAAATCAAATCACTAAATAATGTGGCTAGGAGGGTAAAACTGGTGGGGTGTAGTATCATTCATAGTTTTGGCCAACAAATTTGAATTGGTGTCATTTTCAAAGGTCATGTGGGGGAATTCAAGGTCAAATCCACTAAGAATGTGGTAGGAGGATGAAACACTTGGTGGGTGTGTCAACAGTCAGTGCCAAAAACTTGGAAGGTGAAGGGTCATTGTCAAGGTCTCATTAAGGGTCATCCAAGGTCAAATCAAAAAATATGTGTGGAGGGAGGGTGAAAACTTGGCGGGTGCTGGTCATCTTTCAGTGCCAAAAATTTGATGGTCATTTCAAGGTAGTGGGGGGGTAATTTAGGTAAATCACTAAACATGGTGTAGGAGGATGAAACTTGGTGGGTTTTTGTGGTCAACATTCAGTGCCAAAATTTGGGTTTGAGTCCTTTGTCAAGGTCATCAAGGTTCAAATCTTGACATGGTTGTACTGTCATGAAACCTGTGGATGTGGTCAACATTCAATGCCAAAATTTTTGAAGGCGTGGTGGTTCAGTTCAAGGTCAATCACTTATCAGGGGTAGGAGGTTGAGTGAAAACTTGGTGCATGTGGTCAACAGTTCAGTGCCGAAAATTTGAAGGTTCTGTCAATATGGAAAGCCACAGTGGTTCAAGAGAACCACTTATTCCATCACAATCTTCCGAGGTCTTAAAATTTTTGCTTCTTGTTCTTTAGTTACTGCAGTCCGTACGGGAGTATGGTAAAATATCTGATTTTGACGTTATTAGGTGCTTTGGTCTGTTCACTTGTAGGGTATCGTTTTGGGATCTATTCTCTTACAGAATCTGATTGTGATTATTTTTTTTTTTTTTATTTCTATGATTAGCAACATCACTGATGGTGCCTTTAAACCAAAGTTAGCCAAATTCCGAAACATTAGTTGAATTATATTATTGTTATCAGATAAACTATTGTCCAGTGCCTGCATATTGATGTTGACTAATAAATAAATGTAATAGTAATAAAATATTAAGAGTTATGAGAGACAAGTGTCTACTTCAATTAAAAAACTTCATGATGTATGTAATTAAATTGTGAAGCAGCAGATAGTGGTGATAGCAGATAGGTAGATTTCACTGATAGCAGTTTTAATCCTGATTATAGTCATGGTGCTTTACTTGAAGTATACTTGATAGAACCTTGAATATTTGTGCCATTGCTACAAGAATAAGACCACAAATATAATTGCTTTACTTGATGACAGCGTTAATCTATATGGTATACACGATGAAAACTTCGCTGTTGAAGCCATGTGAAATTTTGTTCACTGATCGGCTAAATCCTTCAGTCCTTGAAAACATATGCACTTATCCGCAATGTTTGTTAGTTATGAATGAGGGCCGGGACTCAGGCTACAAAGAATATCAAGCATAATTAATGAGCATTATATAGCGTGCCGTGTGCAAGACATATATCTCCCCATCGGGGGCTTCTTCAATTAGGGCGGCATGCAGAAACAGGCAAAATTTCAAAGGGTTGAATCTATGCATAATGGAAAACACCACAAGTTTATTACAACCCGATGCAAGTCAAATATGGTACGAGTATAGAGGTTAAATCTTCAGGATTTGCCATAAAAAATGTCAGCTTATGATAAAATGTTTGAAAGATGATTAGAAGGAAATAAGTTTGAAATATTACTTGCCAATCTGTAGCGATAAAAGACTAAAGAGAGAAAAACTGGATACGGAACGATGCAGTAAATCCTCTGAATCTTCACGCATAGTTTCGATTTTGACGGGGAAAGTAGCCATCAATGATAGAATGGTTTATTTGCTACACCTATCCTTACGATTGCGCATGTGGGGAAATTTTTGCAGCTTCTACACATGTATGTAAATACAAATTTCCAATGATTCAACAACCTGGCTGTTTCTCATATATTCTGACATCACGCAACATCATTTAATGAGCAGCCCTCAATCAATACGGCCGGCGAAATTTTCCACACAGTTTTGTAAGTGGTATACCTCTTAAAGTACCCCTCTACCAGGTTTAAAGTTAAAGGTGCGTGTTCCGATCGTCTTTGGGACCCCCCTGATTTACCCGGACGTAGTATCAATTTTGATATCAAATGAAAGGCCGTATTTTTCTCATTGTTGTCCTGAAAATTTGAGCCCTCAAATCCATTTCATTCCCAAGATATAAACAAAATCCGCCGCTTTAGTGGTTAACCATCAATATTAGCACAGTACTGAATAGGGCTTTGCAACATGCATTATTGCGTCTACCATCAAAACCGCAAGTTTGTTTCCCGCGGTACTTGATGGAGTGTATGTGCAAGTGCCAGGCTCTCATATCATGTAGAGAACACAATACACATAAATCGGAAAAGCACCTTTAAACCCAGGTCAAACTTTGACAGTTGGGTTTATATAATTTTTGTAGGGCTTAAGTTGTATCTTGGTAAAGCAGAGCTTAGCTTAAAGGCTGACTCGGAGATTATGAAGTATTAATTAAAAATAGTCAACTGGAACTAAAGATAGTTACCTAAATGGCTCAATTCCAAATTTTGAGATGAAACATATTTTTTTTGTTTTGATGAAGTAAACATTTATAGTACCATAGGATACTGTATATAACAAAAAATCTGGATCCAGAATTTTAATACAAAGTTGTGATTTTTTATATGAAGGACATTGATTTGAGCTTAGCTACAGGCAAAAAACATGATTTGTTAGAAAATTGAGAGTGCCCTCATCTGGAAATCTCTAAGACAGCCCTTAAATAATTTCTTTCTCACAGAAACTATTTTAGGAAACAACCTGTGATTTAACTCGCAGGGCTATTTTGAGGTTGACAAGGGCTCCTTACCCTGTACGATGTTGGGAAAGGGGAAAAAAACCCAATTATATTTTTCTCTTATCGTAAACAGGCTAGCAACCCAAATTTCTGGCCATCACTCTCAGTGATGGTAAGGGCTCTTGCCTAAATTCCACACAGCTGTTTGAAAGTCTCATTTATTATGAAAAAAAATAGAATAAAACCAAAAATATCAACGGCAACACACTTTTGACGACTAAGTTTGAGTATGCCACTAACTGCATCCTGTGTAAATTTGATGAAATTTCATTGCGGGCAAATCTAATTTTTCATAGAAATCTAGTTTTGCACGTCTTTCTATGGGAAATATGCATATAGAGGGCGCTATAACATACAAATTATGACCTTTGTAGGCCTATATGGCAAGATTCCCGCAATGGATTTTTCTGATTTTTGCGGAGGTAATAGGTCTTGCATGTCCCTACTTTTATCAGTTGTCAAAATTGTGTCGCCATTGCTTAAAATTGCTCTAAAAATAAAAGAGACAAGGTGCAGGGGCAAACACGCTGTGTCCAGTACACAGGAGGCAGGCAGGAGTCCCTGCTTCCTCCTCAGTCTGAAAATCTTTTGTTCAGGGCATGGGTCAATCCACTTGAAACACAATTAAACCACTTGAAACACAAACCCTCTTGAAAGGCATGGGCGATTCACTGTTTATTGACCAAGCCCTCCTGGGTAAAATCTGGGAGCGCTCCCTCCTGTGGTAGTCCTGCCTATCTCCTGTCTGTCTCCTGTGTCTACAATTTAGGCAAGAGCCCTAAGTGCTGTAAACCCTTCAAAAACAGCAGATCAATGCAAGTGGCGGACTTTGTGAGGTCATGATGAGCTCTCTATTGATTTAATACCTTTTATCATTCAATGTAGCATGGCTTCAGGCTGGAGAAAAGTGACATTGAAACCATAATTTTTGCACTTTTTACAATGATATGTGGGTAAAACTAAACTAAACATTATATAATGGCCACGGTGGCCATCGGCTATTTCGAGCGCCGATCCAAATCATATGACAGAATATTTGATGGGGGAGATTTCTATGCTTTTCATAGCTTTTTTTTTTGCCCTTAATTGTCTACTTTCTAGGGGATTTGAAGCCATTCTGGGGTGAATCGCCACCCGTGTATTTTGACCCTTGCTGCAAACTAACTCTTGCGACATGCACAGTGCCTTGTGGAACATGCATGCATGCATGCATGTATGTATACATACATACATGCTTGCATGCAGGTATAGCCAGTGTTGAACTAGTTGGTATTATTGTGTAAAATCTACACAACTTAAATTTTCTAAGAAGTATATAATAGATTATATCGGATCATCTCACAAATGTGTGATTTTTCACTTAAAAAAATAGGGAAATTGTAGCATGGATAGTTATATATATGTTAGTGTTTGTCTCGCTAAACCTGTCAAAACAATATTTATCCTCGTTCACTTAACATGAAACATCCAAAATCCCATTGATTTCCATTCTTGTCAAAGCATAGATCCATTCAAAAACAATGGCAAGTGTTTTCCCAACAGATGTTAGAAATACTGTATTCAAAATAAATAAATAATCGCATATTTTTAAAAATAAGCTATTATGTGCCCTCAATACTCTCTCTTTATTGAATATCTATAATCTTTCTCAAATTGTTGGTGGTGGTGGCAGTGGCGGCAAGCACAGCTTTTTAAGCAGACCCTCATTCAAAATTCAGTTACAAGTCACAATATTAAAAGAACAAAATTAACAAGAGATATGAAATCACAGATTACCGTATTGTTCCTAATAAATGCCCCGGGGGCGGTGCATTTTTCAAAAGGGAGGGCGTTTATTACAGTCAAAAATGGAAAGTCAAAAATCACCTTACACACGCTTATTTTCGCTGATTACCAATAATACAAATGAACGAGCAGGGGGACGCTGTTTTCGTACCTCCCAAGATCAAAGTTCCATACTAATTAAACTATTACAACTATGCACAACAACGATTATGATATGAATTACGACAGTCCCGGCCATTAAATCATGTGATTTATGTAAGCTCAACTAATTTTCTTGAATTGTTTATCCAAAAATCGCAGGGGGCGTTTATTAGAGCAGGGGCGTTTATTAGGAACAACACTGTATGCCATCAGATAAAAAGAAAGATCAGGTACAAAACCTAATTCAAATTATAAATTTATAAATATGAAAGACTCTTAAGTCTATTATTCAATCTTAATTGTTTTTTTTTTCAAGCATGAACAGCCTGTAGTGGAAATTCATTGACCAGAATTTGAATTTAATTTTGAAATAATAACAGAATTTGAATTACTACTTCTGGTATAATATTTAATTACAAAAAATATCCAATACTGAAAGTAAATAATATGGACTGAGATTTTGTTAAACATTTAAATACCAGTACAAGAGGCTGGTCATGCCACCTGTCATTTAGTATGGATTAATTAAAATTTCACAACAGCTGTTTTAAATCTTCAAAATCAATAATAACCACACCTTTCAACAATGAGATACCCTTCAATACTCACTTCATCAATGTTGATTGGACCATTACAGATGAATCCATACTAATTGTACCCTATGGAAGGCAAAAACTGGGAATTCTATCGGTATTGATCATTGCTGCTTAGGGGATATGGAATTTATGTGGAATATCTGGCATCTTTTCCAAATGTGCAGTGTTCTCTTTAAAGGCTGACTCAGATTTATGAAATCTAATTTTTGTGTATTTATTGAAATAGTCAACTAGAAATAAAGATAGTCACCCAAAAATGCCCAATTCAAAGTTTGAGATGATTGGATTTTGGTTTCCATGCATAGAAAACATTATGTGTAGTATACAGTTCCATTGGATACTGCGTATAACAAAAAATTCTGGATCCGGAAATTTGAACAAAGTTGCGCATTTTCATATGAAGGACTCGATGGAGCTGGAGCATTTCACATAGCGTTTCGTATATGGACAAGCATTATGTATATGCAAAACAACACAATTTGTTTGAAATAGAGGCGCCCTCCTCGGGAAATCTCTGAGTCAGCTTTAAGTTAAAAGTATATGTTTATTGTGATTTTTACAGGGACTCTATTAAAGCCAGCTTGTTTTGCACTCACCCCAGACTCAGATAGAGAAAAGGCGAGATGGGATTTACCGGAAAACTGGGAGGCAAAAGCAGGCACACATGGTGAGGAATAGCATGGGGAATGCGTGCATCTCCCGGGGGTGATTCGCAAAAAAAAATGGTTTGTTCAAAGCTGACGGCGCGCGTTGGAATTCGCCCGAAATTGAAAAAAAGTTATGCGGAATTTTTTTTATTTTTTTTTCAAAAAAAAGTCATGAACTCCAAATTTTGTTAAAACTGGGATTGTGAAAAGGCACGCTTCACGCAATATGCGACTCTCGGCGGTGAACTGACTATTTTACGTTGACGTGAGGTGGCATAGCGAACTTACCTGGGCACCCAGCGTGCGAGTGAAACACTCCAACCACCAAACAAATGGCAATTAACTTCCGTTAAAGGTGTGGCGATCGTTACGGGTGGAAACTGTCACTAAAGAGGCTGTTTAGCGTCGCATATCGGAAAACCAATTGATGACCCCCATGCATTAAATTACATATTAAAGTTTTAAAATTGAACATTTTTAATCTCCAAATATTTGATTCCTTGCAAAATCTGCCGCTTCAGTTCAAAATCGGCGCCTTCAACACAGGTATATTTACGTGTAGTTCAATGGGCACTTATTTACTTGTGCGGGTCATAGGTCAATAGCACGTCGCGTATATTACATGTGCACTTCGGAAGTAACGATGGATAAACAGTTTTCAAAGTTAAAGTTGAATCTGCAACTATAAACGAATGGATCTTCCACAAAACTGATAAAACAATAAATCTTAAAGATATTGCCAATGAAATCTTGTTGGGGAGATCCATGTGTGGATCTGAGTCAGGAAATCGCTGATGTTGTTTGTTGATACTGCCATGACCGCAGAATTCGATACCATGGTGGGTGTACAAGCACGGGTGAATGTTGACGATCAGTGGGTGTATGCACATTGATATTTATTTGCCGAGCACAAAGAGTTGAAAATTAAAAAATAAAAAAAAATACCGCATACCGCATTACTTCAAGCACTCATCAGCTTTGAGGACAAACTAGTTTTTTTTTGGCCTTACATGAAAAAAAAAAGTGTTATTGCATTCTTAGAGGTAACTGTGCACCATTTTGGGGTGTTTCATAAGTGACCATCTGACCCACTTTTTTCTGCGCAACAATTATGATTCAGAAACTTAACAGAAAAACATGTGATTTATTCCAGAATAATGCGGTTTTATTAATGGAATAAACATGCGAGTTAGAATGAAAATAAACATGGGGTTATTCTGTGTAAGGTTTCGAATTAAATAAAGGTGTCAGAAAAAAAAAGTGGTCAAATGGGTCACCTTATGGAAACACCCCATCAAACAAAAATACAATTACTGTCACCTGAAGCTTCAACTTCAGTACATTTTCACCAACTATTCAAAACGTTATAAGAAAGGGGGGTACAGGGATGTTTGGCCGAGAAGGGTATCTTTTCCAGCG
The DNA here is from genome assembly GCA_023653785.1 of Ophioderma brevispina. Lineage (NCBI taxonomy): Eukaryota > Metazoa > Echinodermata > Ophiuroidea > Amphilepidida > Ophiodermatidae > Ophioderma > Ophioderma brevispina. The sequence goes on from JAMKCH010026307.1 coordinate 11,422, forward strand.
TTTTGTATGATTGATACGGTCATTTCTTGAAAATTGGTATAAGAAAAGATTGCATTCGTTGCTAAGTATATTCTACAGTGATCAATCGTATGAAGAATGCGTACAAGCCCAATGTGAAAAATAGTGCTGCCAGAATGGCTCAAAGTACATTTAACAGAGTTTTCTCGCAGTCTGCCCCAAAACCTCCACCAATCAGGTATAAGAATGGGGTCACACCTGTCCAGCTGTTTTGACCCTTGCAAACTGTTTTTTGTGAACAATTATGTAGTTAGTAATGACACACAGCTGAGTATGGGTATGTTAACCCCCGGCACTACCACCCTATGATACAATCTTGTCTGATTGGCTCATTACAAAGTACAACATGAGATAGCCCTCGGGGTAACCAATCAATCTAGTCTTCTTAATCTCTGCTGAATTAAACCCCTACCACACCATTCTTAAAAGTCACACCACTAACTGATCAAAACCTGCACGGTCGGCCCGGTGATTGGTAAAGCCCCCGAATGACAACATAGAACAAGTTATTTGCTGTAATTCACATGCACGATTTAAATCTCAATTTCGCCCCAAAAAACGATTATCAAAATCAATTTGGTTAACAATATGTAGAAAATAACTGCGACAAATATATATCAACAAATAGAGGACCAAAAGGACTTTTGTATACCATTTTGGAAGTATTTATTTATGAATCATTTCCAAAAAGTGAAAATTAAAATTTGTACTCAACTTTTAACGATAAATTTGGTCAAGGTTCTATGAACAGATTTCTCTTAAATTTAGTTATGCTATGAATGGAATCTGCATGCTAAGAAATAGTTAAAAGTAGTCGCGAGTACATTTGCCCGAACCTCTTCGTTCAGTAGAAATTGAGGAAAATTGTCATGCCTATTAAGGGCACACAGATGACGAACAGCAGTTGTTTGAACGATTCAAACACACTTGAGTGGACTGCGTGAAGTCACGCACCTCGCAGCGCGGTGCGCAATTGGTCAACTATGCGCCGAAATAACGCGTAGCAGTACGTGCGCGTGTACACAGTGTGTTCGTCACACGGTTCGTTTTTAGGTCGTGTTGCTGAGCGGTGTAATTAAAACCAAACAAAGCAATTCTTTTATTATGATGATTGGAAGGATTGGCAGATCTTATCTCTCTGATTTGGATAGCGGTTATAACTTTGTCAAAACTTTTGGGATTACCGTGATTGAGTATGATATCTCTATTAAAGATAGAGGTATTCATGAAAGGTAGTCAGGATGATTGGTTTTATAATCGAAGCCAATTGTTGAGAATATTTTTAAAAGATGTAATAGTTTTTTGCAAGAGCCTAAAGTATCTAGGCATCTTATAGTATATTAAGGTCCGATAAAAAGCCAGTGGCACGAAATGATGGTACGAAAAATTGGAGGGGGGGTGATATGATTGGCAACTCAATCATGATTGTACTTAGTGCACCAGTGAGGGGGGGGGTTTGGTAACACAGTGCGATACTTTGTATTCAAAATTTTTCATAGGGCTATTGCACAAAAATGCCTCATAAGATTGGTAGAGTAGGTCTTCAAAGTTGTTTTTCTGTAATAATTCAGTGAATCCCTGTGTTATTTAGTTTGTGCGTGTGACATTATCCTCCATTGGGGATAATCTAGGTAGCTTTATTTACAGTTAAAATTGTGAAAGGTTGCATTTCCAAATTTCAAAAAATGTTTGGATGAAGATACTACTCAGCATGCCACCTGTCTCCTTACCTCATTCTCTATCCTTACAGATCTACCTCAGCCACCCAGATGTAAAGTTTACAAAAATGAATCCCAGCTTCAGCTTTCCTGCATTTGGTTAAAATGAATTTAAAAATGAGTCCAGAATTGCACAAAAGAATGATAAACTGGACCAAACATTTTAAGAATTTTCTTTAATTTGATGTGAATGATGATTTTGGCTTACCCGCACAAGAAACGTCATATAAGAGAGGCTGGAGTGATCCACCGCACTCAATATGTTCATCACCACTTTATTTCCCAGGACTCCACAGTATTTGAAAACAAAACACTTATATAGAGGAGTTGAGCAAAAGGTCTATGGGCCCAAAAAAACTCACCCCCCTTGGAATACATTAACACGCAAGAAACAGGCCATAATATCAAGAAATGCACAGAAAGTGTACACTTGTAACACTTGTAACACATTTTTGAGACTAAAGTCATTAGTCAATAATCTGTGGTTCACTGTAGCTGTCTGGCGACTCTTTGCATGCTTTGTTAGTAAGGTCTCTAACAAGAAAAAACAGGGACCATTTTGACATCAAGAGTCCGTAATTAGCTTTACACAATTGTTATGTGTAGGCCTGGATGTTTATGTGTTGGGATAGGAGTGACCCTGAAACTTGCATTCTTCATATACGCAAGCCCTAGGAATTTACAATCGGTTATAGGTAGTGCAATAACATGATTTGTCACACATGGAGTATGTTACCTCTTATATTTAGAAAGTTTTCTTTGTATGACCAAACTAAAAAAAATTATTTTTTTTTCTTTGAAGCCCATATATGAACTATGTGTATGTGTAAACATTTGTGTGTGTGTTGTGTTTGCATGTGTGCATGTGCTTGGGTGTGGCATTGGAAATTAAATGTTAATGGTATTTAAATTAAAAATTTGGTACATAAAAATTAACAATGTTTTTTTTTTTAAAAAAAAAAAAAAAAAAAAAAAAAAAAAAAAAATGTACAGGTTGGGGGGGAGTTCTCACATTGGGAGGAAGTATGGTTATGTACCACTATTAAGTCCCTCATTTCAGGCTCTTTTAAGTTCAGTGACCCCATTTAGGACCATCCAGAGACCATTACTTTTCTGTCAAAAGACCACATCTGACCCAAATTTTATTCAAAACCCCTCAAAAAGTAGTTGGGAGTGAGGGGCTCGACAGCTTGTTTCTTAAATGTTTATGACCAACCTAGTTTCGGGACCCCATTTTTGGACCTCAAATCCAGATCCCCGGTATACAGTTATGTAGTCGATTCTTGTTGATACGTTTGTCCCCTGGAAGTTTTGACCTATAATTACAGCGGAGAGGGAAAATGAAAGACTAAGAAAGAATTCAAATGCACATGCCACACAGATTATTTTGGAGGACCACTCCGGTCATTAACCCACTCACCTGCCAACTAAATACAATTTCATTATGTATGGGAAAGGCAACAATAGGGGTATTTAAGGCTTGACATTCCTCACAATACATGATAACGAGTCCCTGCGCACTCATGAATTTTTCACCTCCGCAAAAATTGTACGGGGTCCCATATCAGATTGAATAGAGTATCCGAAAGCCAGGAAAGCCAAAATTGAAAAAAAAAAGACCAAAGAGTTGCAGCATCTGTATGACAAAATTTATGAAGTACTTGTTGACAGGCTCCGTGGATAATACTGGTTGACAGGTGGGAAATTCCTTTATTAAATGAGTTGATTGGTGGTGAGCCCGGGTGGTGAGTTGGTGGATGACAGGAAGGGGAATGTCTATTAAAAGGCAATTTAGCTTATAACATAGATCAGGTTTAATAACTCTGACCATTCTGACCATAATATATCAGGTCAAAGAGGATGTAGTTTTATTATACAATTTCTGGAAATTGAAAAAAGTGGGGAAGATGTCAAATGGAAAGAAAAATTCATTTCTTCAAAGTTGTATAAAGTTGAGGGCAAAACAGCAGTTAATGTGTACTGTAAAGAAATTTATGTTTACCAATCTCCATGGCTGGGCCATACCACAAGCCCTTCATAATACTCAATGTCATCATATTTTCATGTTTAATCCCTGATATTACAACGTACCATTTAAGCCAATAAATTGTGCAAAAATTAGGTTTTTTAAAAACCTTATTAGTTAGTCTTGTAGCGTTTGTTGCCCATGGTTGATGCATATGGAATGAAAATCATGTGGTTGACAAGGACAAAGTCAGTATTCCATGATGTGATGGAGTTGATGGGTGGGGTATAGTCAGGTAGAAGTTGGAAATAGGATCCAATGGGTAGGTGATGGGTGGTGGAGCCAATGGTTGATGGAATAGTGGCGTCAGCAGCGGGATTCAAGTTTGTTGGCCAGCAGTTAGGGGGGGGGGGGGACCACATGCTAATTTGGAGCCCTTTTACTGTATTTTGTTGTTGTGTTTCTTTTATTTACTGAGGAGATTTGCATGTTAAGACAAAAGCAGATGATAGAATGTTTCAATTTTATAAGATATCCAAGTGATTCCGAAATCAATATTTGTTTATAATCAAGAATTGGATCAATCAAGTAAATGATTTGCAACTGTTTCGTGGACTGGCCATTTAGCCAATTTGAGCAATTTCTGGGAAGCCCTTTCAATTTTTTTTTAAAATTAAAAATAAAAAGTGATTTTCATTTAGGTTTTTGACGGACTTACTTACTGGGAACAATTGATTTTTTTGTTTGGCCTTAACAATGAACAAATTTCACGGGCTATATGGCATATATCCCAAAACATCCTTTTCCCATTTCAGAAAAGAATACATACCTGACGATCACGACAAAAAAGTGGGTAGTTAGCGTTAGGGTTAGCGTTATTTTTTGTAGATTAGGGGGCAATTTCCAAAAAAACAAAAAGGGTTCTCGCTCCGTGATTTGAAAAGTGGAAAAAAATGCATTAAGGGCGTTAGGATATGGGAATTGTCTCTAAGTGGTTTGTTTCACCTCATTGCACAAATCAACGCCCACACCTCTGGAGATAAGACCACAGAATCCTTGAGCTCGCGGAAATTTTCTTTGTACTTGTTTGTTTTTTTTTGGGTCAAAGCAGTAATTTTGCTTGTAAAAGCAGTCAGGGCTGTGCCTTTTTTTTTGTATGTTGACCTGGCGAGTGTTTTTGTGCTTTGTGTTTTGTGTTGTGTGTGTTTTGTTGTGGATGGTCTTTCGAGCATTTGTAAAAGGGGAGCCACCGGTAATATGATTTTGAGTTTGCTGGCACTCTCTGTGCCTCACATATTACTTCTGGCTTTCTTATTTGTGCCTCACTGTGATTCTTGACCTTTTTTTGTTGCTTAATAAAAGCACTGATTTTTTTGCGAGAAAAAAAAAAAACAAAACAAAAAAACAATGTTTTGAAATCGAAATCAGCTTGATTAGAAGCCGCATTGGAATGGAAGATAAGTTTTGGTCTGGGGGAGCACATTTCCACCAAATTCGACTAGGTTGATGGTGTCTGGCAAGAAAACAAGGTTAAAAACAAATATGGTCCACTGGTTGGAGTGTCCTCAGGGTTGGAAACTAGGGCCTAATCATGGTTTTAATCTCCCCTCGTTTGGACTAAAAAGGGGAAAACACAAGTTTGTTTCATTCGTAAGCCGCGCACATGGCCATTTTATTTTTGACAGCAGTTTACTTTTAACCGCATCATTTTTTTTATTTCATGAATTGAGAACATTTGATTTTCTTTTAGTATCGTTTACAATACCTCCTTGTTTTAAAATGCCTCATCATGATCTTAGGTCCAAGATATTGTTGTTTTTTAATAAATGGTTTGCGACTGTCTTTAACTATCTGGGGTCTTAATTAACTTAGCACATTTGGCATGAGTGAGGCTCTCTTGGGGGAAATACCTTTTAAAATAATTTTTCAAAAATCAATAAATAAATGCATTTCGCATTGAATTTGTTGGGAAATTGTAAACATACCTTGTGTTTTGTTTCAATTGTGTTTTTTTGACATGTTCTTGAATTTGTTTTTGCTTTTTGGGTGTTGCTTTGGTTTTTGATTTTGCCTTTTGGGTTTGGGCTTTGTTTGTTTTTCGGGTACTTGCTTTGTATTATTGTTCGTTTGTGTTGTGTTCCTTATTATGACATTCATTCTTTAAAGTGTATTTCCATTTAGGAAATTTTGAAGAATGTTTCGAGTTTTTTACCCCTATACTTGTATCGTAATTCGTTGTCAACTTGCGCACATCTTACATAGGCCAACGCCAGTGGCGTAACGGGCCTGCCCGCTCTGAGGGGCAAATTTCCCAGTCTTGGGAAATTTTCCCTCTCAGGGGGGTCAAAAGGCCAATTTTTCCTGGTCAGAGGGCTAAAAAACGGCTGATTTAGCATGATTTTTGCAATATTTTTCCCGGCCAAAGTCGTCAGGGGGGGCAACCTTCCCCCTCTGCCCCCCCCCTCCCCGCCTGTTACGCCACTGGCCAACGCAAAATTCCCTTGAACTTTGCCAGCGTGAACTTGCATTGAAATACACGCACCGGATGTTCACTGCTCGGCTGCGCATACTCAAATGACGATTGGAATACTACCATGCCTGGAAAAAGTGGGGAATTTGGGAATGTCATTCCCGGGAAATTTTGCTATTTGGAGGGAAATTTTTTACCTTAAAATAAAGAAATACATAAGAATTAAAGGGAAATTTTGAAATCTTGGAGGGAAATTTTGCTATCTTAGAGGGAAATTTTGATCATATTCCCGGGAAATTTTGCATTTTTTACATTTACAGCCCTGAATACTACATTACGCGCTCATGCCTGATTTGATCCGGTAGTGGTGTGTCTTAAAGTATGCGCTAGATTTGTTCATTAAATAATATTACCTTCAAGGTAACCAATCAAAATATGCTGTATGGATGCCAAGAGATAAGCAGGTAGTCCAGGGGGTAAAGCTGTTACTCTGTAATAAATCCGAAAAATCCATGATGTGAATCTTGCCATATAAACCTGCAAAGTCCGGCAGTGAAAGGCATGGAAAACCAGCTCTGACTCCAATGCAGAGCAGCACGGTTCAAATTGCATGCTCTGGCTGATGTCAGTGAAGTATGAATGTACCTTAACAGTTTTATATAGCAACAGAGTGTTCTCAATTATATTGGGGTAAAGGGCCCAGGAATACCAAAAACATATTTGAAAGTTCCCTACTTGAGGAGCCAAATACACCAGATATGTTTATGTTTCCCTTTTGATATATCATGTTATATTTAGAGCCAACAGTAGGGGGGCCAAAAATCAATAATAGGTGGACCGGATTTGGGTGCGGCGGGAGCCCCGCCTAGTTGAGAACCGCGATGTTATAGAGCACTCCTTTGTCCCATTTCACGAGATAATGTTGTTAAAACAATCCTTTTAAAAAAAATCCGTTAGCTGGCATGGAAATTGGGTAGTAAATCCATGGCATTTTAAATTTGTGGCAAGCATTCCATTTGTACCCCCTTGAACTTCTCTGTGTAAGAAATTCTTGTTATTTTGGCCTTAGGGTCATATTAGGGTATTTGTTAGTGTTAGACCATAAATAATTGTTTGCTGTAGAATTTCATGGGGTACATATGGAACTCTTTCCTCATTTGTTTTATTCAGATCTTGTCAAAATAAATGTCTTGTGTTTCTTTTACAGGTCCTAGACCAGTGTAGAGTAGATGCTGATGCATCTTGATCTCTTCCATGCGGGCTGGCAAGGAAGCATTGATTGCAAGGCCAAAAATGTTTGCTCTAATGTATACTAATAGGTGGAGTGGTAAGGATCCTATGTGACCAATCCCATTCATTATCCCCCTTGCTGCTAAAAAACTCAGTTTTGCAGTGCGACACTGCTTGCTCAACTTTGTTGAACACATCAACATTTCGACACACCATTAGCCTCTGGAAATGTAATAGTGGGATTAAATGATACACAAGAAGAGGGTTCCTATCCAGGGGGGTAATTTAGAAACAGGAAATATCATAAAGCTTTTAAAGTGCATTTTTGTGGCCAGAGCTCTTGTCTCTCTACGTACCTAAAAAAAATGAGATTCTAATATCTGACGTTGTTAATATTAGGTAATCCAGGCGGTGCGATCCTCTTTTAAGTGCAAAATTTTGTTGGATAGTAAGAAATAGGTTTAAATCTGGTTTTACGGTGTTTGTTTTCAAATATCATATAATTTGTCTTCTTGATATTCAATGACTAGTTTATGTAAAGTCTAAACCCAATTAATTGAGACAATTCCAATAAGTTCCTTATTTATTATTTGTCGAGTCTGTGATATGTGATAGGGATCTCGGCTTCGGTGGGGGGTGGGAGAAAGTATGTTTGTGTCGGTCAGCAAAAAGAAATAAAGTGGGGTGTTGATTTGAGATAGAGTGGTAGGTTCAGTAATATTAGAAGAAATTAAAAGTGGGTCCCAGGGGGAAAATAGAGCTTGGGGAACTCCGCAAGTGATGGGAGCTGGGTTCAGAAAGGTGTATATAATGGTAAGGTATCATCGGAATTGAAAATGGTCTTTATAGAAAAATGACCATATAAAATCATATACCCCTTAATCAATTAGTCCAAAGTGGCAATGGTAGCGATTGAAACTCTCTCCACAATTTTTTGGAGTTCAGGATCTGCGTGATTTGTTTTGTGTTTTTATATATTTTTCATATAAAAATTCCCAATTTTCTTACAATAAATAATTTTCCAAGCCTAAATGGCCAGGTGCTTTCAAGCTGAAAAACTGTAGGGCATGGTGTTAAAACAAAATACTAAAATTCACGTTGGCTCTTTTGTCTCGCCTGAACTGGTAGGCACGAAGAGAGCCTTAGTAATCACTTTTCTGTCTGTTGTCGTCTGTCTGTTGCGGTCTGTCAGTACGTCCGTTCCGTCTTCTGTCTGTTGTCTTGTATGTGTCGGTTCTGTCTGGTCTGTTGTCTGTCCCGTAGTCGGTCTGTCTGTCTGTCTGTCTTATGTCTGTTGTTCTGTCAGCACTGTCTTGGCTTGACGTCCGTGTTCACGGCCTTGTGGAGATGTATTGGAGAGTTCCGTAGGGCTATGATGACTGTAATTGGTGAGAAAAGAAAAGAGGCGGGGCCCGAGTTGCTCGACCCGGAATTACGATTGGGCGTTTCGTCGAAAAATATGCAAATTAAGATCTAATGCATTAATATACGAAAAATGTTCCCCGCAAAGGGCTTGTGTACAAGTTATGGGTTCCGTAAGGTCGTATATGATGATGTAACTGGGCGATGGGAGCGGGCTGCGAGATTTCTCAAACTGATTAGATTTCGCGGCGTTATTTCAGGGCAAATAAGTAGGCTAATGAGCTAATTACATATGCAAAAAACGCGTTAATTGCTATAATTTGAAACGGTACGATTGGATCAGGAAAATTCCTTTCCCTCCCCCCAACTGCATGAAAATCTTTTATGGTGCGCATCTTGTTTTGCCATTTGACGTGTGTGATACTGCGCTTTAGGTATTGCAAATGAGGCTATATTAAATATGCGTTAATTGCTGTATCTCTGAAAACGTACATCGTATAGGCAAAATTCCTCGGCCTGCAGAAAGATGAAAGAATACTATGCCATGGCCATGCATCTTTTGGGGGAATCATAATTGGGTCAAAGTGCTAATGTGGGCCGAGTGATAATTTTTAAAGGGGCACTTGTTTGAACAATTGATCTAATTAACTATGCATAATTGCTGTATCACTGAAATTTGTACATGGGATATGCAAAATTCCTTCGCCCTCTGAGACTTCTATGGCGTACATTGGGTAGGAATCAACAATGCGGCAAAGTGCAAGTGGCTCAATTAAAGGGGCATTGTTTGATGCAATTGATCTAATTTAAATATGCGTAATTGCTGTATCGCATTTAAAGGGTACATTGGATATTGCAAATTCCTTCGCTACATATGAGACTAATATATGGTAACATAGTTTTTGTTGAAAATCATAATTGTGGTCAAATGCATGGCGGCCACTGATTAATGGGGCATTCTTTGATTATTTAAAATTGCAACTAATGCTAATGCTTGGTCCATTTCAACCCAAATTTCTAAGGTTGTCAATGGTCAGTGTGAAATAAGACACCTGAACAAAGAATTCTCACCACATGCAAGAATCGTCTGGGCATTCATTTTTGTGTGAAATCATAATTAGGTCAAAGTGCATGTGGGAAAATTAAAGGGGAATTTTGTGTTAAAATTGGACATTAATATAAATCTGCGAAGTTGATGGTAAGATGAAAAAAGTAATTGGATATGAAATATTTATGTGCTAAATGCGAGCAGGTGGGGTTTGTTGGGGAGGCGGTGGGGGTGTTGGGGCATGGGGGTAGGGTGTTGAGGGGCGGTCGGTGTGGGACGGGGATAGGGGGGGAGTCGTTTGGTCTTGTGGGCGGCTGGGGATGGCCTCCCTAGACGTTGGGTGCTGTGTGCCAAGGGGAGGGGGGGGGCCCGTGTTGAGAGGGAGATGGGTGTTGGGAGGGAGAGGGGGCGTGTTGGAAGCAGGTGCCGGATGGCCGGCTTTGTGTTGGGGGAGGGGGAATGGCGTGTCGTTCTTGACTGGGGGAGGGGAGTGGGGTGGTAGGTGGGGGTGGTCTGGACGGTGTTGGGGAGGGGGCAAGGGCGAGGGGGTGTTTGGGAGGGGCGATGGGGTTGTGGGGGAGGGGGATGGGCATATTGTGGGGGTTGGGGAGGGGGTAGGGTGTGGTGTGGGCGAATTGGGGAGGGGGCGTTGGGATGTGTGCCTGCGGATTCGGGGGGAGATACACGGTGTTGAGGGGACCGGGGGATGCGGTGTTGGGGACCGGGAGATGGGGGGACTGGAGGGGCTGGGTTCCGCAGGAAGGAGGTGGGGTGTGTGGGGGCAGGGGCAGCTTGGGGAGGTGTTGAGAGCGTGATGGAGGGGTGCGAGTTGGGGTGTGGAGGGGTATGTGGTGTTGAGCGAGGGATTGGGGGGTTGGGGAGGGGGTGTGGTGTTGCGGGTGTTGGGAGCGGGGGTGGGGCCTGTATGTTGAGGGGTGTTTGAGCGTATGTGTGTGGGAGGGGTGGGAGTTAGTTGGTGAGTGTGAGATTTTGGTGTGGCGACCGGAACGGGTGTGCGTGGGTTGTGGGTCGTGGGGAGGGGGTGGGGGTGTGGGTGTCGGGGCGAGGGGGAGGATTGTTAGGTGGGGTTGTGAGGAGGGGTGGGGGTATTGCGGAGTGTTGAGGAGGGGGTGGGATGGGGGTTTTTTTTTTGGGAGGCCCTCCCGGCTCATACGGTGGTTGGGGAGGGGTGGTGCGCGTCTGGCCCCCCTGTGTTACTCGCGGCACCGAGGGGTGAGGCGCACGGTTTGGTGGATTGGGGTTGGGTTGGTGGGGTGTCTCCCCTGCCGTTGGCAGTACTGGGCTCCCCACCCGGTGGGGGGCAGGACCACTGAGCGGCCGGGGCGCGGGTTGAAGGGGGGGGCGGGAGGGTCGACTCCCCCCCCCTCCCCACTCGAGTGGCGGGCGAACTGAACGCGGGGGTGGGTAGGACCGGGCAGGGGTTGGCGAGCTCGTGGTCTGAAGGGCGGGGATGGGGAGGTGCCCCCCCAGGGGGGTCACCGTTGTGTGGAGGGGTGCCCGTAGGTAATGAACCCCATCCAGGTCCTTCCCTCAGTATGATGTGGGGTCCCTTTTTGATGTGTGGTGGGGTGGCGGGGGGAGGTAGGGGTTGAACCCGGGATGTGGGTGAAGGCGCAGGGTGGGGTGTTGAAGAGTGGGGGGGAGGCTGGGGGGGCGGTTGTTGAGGGGTGTTGGGGGACGAGGGTGAGGGTGGGGAAGGTGTGTTGAGGAGGGGATGGGGTGTTAGATCGTAGACCAATCGTGCTTGGGGAGGGCGGGGGTGGGAGGATGCGGGGTGAAGTGCGTGTGTGGCGGAGGGGGTGGGGTTGTTGAGGGGCTGGGGGCCTGTTGGAGGTAGGGGTGGGTGGTGAGGGGTGGGTTGCGGGAGGTTCGTTCGCGCCTTGTGCGTGACGGGGGGGTTTGTGTTGAGGGGTGTGGGTGAGCGGGTTATTGTGGGTGTTTGAGGGGCCGGAGGTTGTGGAGGGGCTGTGGTTCGGTTTGGCCTGTGTTGGTGAGGGAGGGGTGGAGGTGTTGGGAAGGTGTGCGGGAGGGGAGTGGGGGGTTGGGATGGGGGTGGAGGTGTTGGGGGTGTTGGTGATTTGATGGGGTGGGGTTGTTGCATGGGGTGGGGTGTGTGGGGTTTGCATAGGGGTGGGGGGGTGGTAGGGTATTGGGGAGGGGGATACCTGCAATCCTCAACTCGCTACTTGCCCTTGCACAACTTCTTTGGGGAACACAAATACTTGTGACAGTTGCAATATGGTGCTTGCTGATCTTATGTCTTACAGATATAGAGAAAGGCAGGCGAAGACTTGTGGTCGAGAACCGCCTGTTTGAATGAAGTGTTTAATTCTTAGAAAAAATTATTTTAGGGAAAAATAATGTAGGGGAAAATAAAAAACACCATTCTCTAAAGAGCACAATCATCTGCAAAAGCTAAAGTAGAATTTTCTAAATTTGATTTCCTTCATATGACACCTTATTCAATCACCAAGGCGAGTTTGTAGTTTCTTCTAGGAAAATAATATGAAAAGATGGATTCAGTATTCTAGAAATACTAAAACAAACAGTGTTTTGAGACCACCGTTCTTTGTTTTTGATTGCCACACCAGATAAAATAAAAAAATGTGTTATGGATTTGGAATTCTTAACCCATAAAAACAAAAATACAACCCAAACAAAAATATTAAAAAAAAAAAAAAAAAAAAAAAAAAACAAAATGTGTAATTTTTTTCACAGAAAAAATTGCCCCATTTTGGTCAGTTCTATACTTGCCAAAATCAGGCCCCTGTACAAAAGTCTATGGGAATTTGAAAACGCATAGTGACACTTCATCTCTAAACAGCCTTCTTTGTTGCTTTTTGGAAAAAATTACATTTGGTAACATGTTTCTTTCACCGAATTCCCAACATTTCATGAGAATTTAAACAAGATCGGGCATTGAAGCCGTAGCAGATAAGCCTTATTAAATAAGACTCGTTGATGTCTGCCCACTAAGGTAGATCTTAATCCAATCATTAGCAACACCTCTGGAACCCTATTTGTTAAGTTTGTGGAGGAAGAAATCATGATTAATTAGTGTCTCAAAGGCCTTGCTTAGATCTAAGAAATACCAATTGTGTGAAGTTATGATCTAAATTTCTCAGCTATTTTACAGTATAGTTCATTTAATTTGGTGAGTTTAGGCATAAAACCAAATGATGCGAAGTAAGGATATTGTGGTGAGTTATGAAATTGGTAAAGAGTCTTCTAGACAACTTTTCAAGGAAGTTTGAAATAGACGGTAAAATAGATATAGGCCTAATTAGAAGAAAAACGTGTTTGTCACTGTTAAAAATGGGGTGCACGTTAGCTTGTGTTAAAACGTTGGGCACAATTCCCAGATGCAAGCAGAGAGAGTTAAAATATGGGAAGAACACAGCATGGATTGGGATTAATTTGTTTAGGATGATTGTGCCGATTGTCATCGATGCAATGCTATTGTACTTTGTAACTTTTGATGTTAATTTCAAGAGTTTCGTCGGGAAGAAGTTGGGAATAAAAACTAAACTACTGGGATTAATGTGGTTGAACGTGGAGATTAAAACTCATGCAGTTGGTTCAGGGAATAGTATCTGCAAGATTGATACCTATAGCAAAGAAATGGTTGATATGTTTTCAGCAATGGTCGCTTGATCAGGTGATCATTTTGCCATTGTGTCAGCCATACTTCATACATGGCTAATAATATGATTGAATTTAGTTTCACTAATGGGGAGTTGAAGGACCTTTTAAGGTGCTTGTTATTAATTTTGATAACATATGATTGTTAAATATGAATGCCTATTAAGTAGTAACTCAGATCAAAATAGAATTACTATTTGTTCAAACCAGGGTTAGCCATGAATGTACCCTTTCATTTTTCAATGTACTCTGAAAGTTTAATTGTAATACATGAAAAATTACTCGCAGATGTTTGACCCATCGTAATAAAAAAATTTTTCTCACATAAGAAAAAAGACAAATTATGAAGACTAAGCCTAGTTTAACCTGGGTCTTAAGTTAAAGCGGGGTGGCCCGATTGTTAAAGGGGCACTAATTTATCAGTGATTTGCAAATCAGAAAATCGAAAAAAAAAAAAAAACAAAAAAAAAAAAATCATCAAAAAAATCAGATTTTTGATGTCTGTAAACAAGTACAAGGTATCCTAACAGAACCCTGCAAATTTGATAAGACCGAAGCAACACTAATAAGGGACAAAATGGAAAAAAAATTTTTAGAGTCATTACTGGTCCATTCGGAAACTTACTACAACTCGTAATTGAATGGAGTTTCGTCAATCTGAACCACTTGCCGTTCTCTTCCTTTTCTGTTAATTCTTCAGTGTGGAAAAAGTAAAACTTATGAGAAAGAATCTAAACGTATCCTAACTTGTAAGCTAGTCCTGCAAATTTAATAGATTTTGACTCCTTCGGATTAAAGCACTGATAGTGTCTTTAAGTACATGAGGAAAAAATAGTAGCTTCTTCTGATACCAAAATGTGACCATTTTCCATTAGAAATTCTTGGTTCTAGGACAGAAACTAAATTAGCGATCAGGCCATGTCCCTTTAACTCCATTTGACAATACCATACCAATCCTTGGATCTAAAGTGACTCAATGTGTTGTTCAGCCTGTCTGATTTGTCATCAGTTTTAAAACCACTTATTTTTTTTTTTTTTTTTTTTTTTTTTTAATTTTATTATCAGTTTAAACAAGGAAAAAACAAAGGCAATACAGTTAATGAATGAATGGGAGAGGGGTACGAGTCAGTGCGGGCAATGTCGCTTGGGTGAAGTAGTAGGGAGGGATGCGCGTGGATACTAAGCCGGACGGAATTCATGGAGGAACATAAGGTAATCTTGTTTCATCGAAATGTGAGAGTTGGTCATTGTTCTTTGTCAGTGGCTTTTGAAATTGTACTTCAGGCAACAGTGCTGAAGAAACACTGACTCAAGGAAAGATAACTTTCGGGCCATCGTAATACGTAATAAATGGCAGCACACAGAGGTATCCCACATGGCAGCTATTGCATTTTGACCTTCTTTTCACACAGTATATATTTCAGTACAATATGTTGCAATTCTTTAACCCACAGTTAAAAATCAAATGACACAAATGATCAGCGAAGAGAGGTAATAAGGCGCGGACTGGGGGGGGGACGCACGCCCCCACCCCACATCCCGGTTTTAAGTCCAACATCTTGCCAAAATCAGCCTATGTTCGACAAGTTTCAGCCTTCAGCCCCCCACGGGTGGTTAATTTTGACGTTGGTCATCCATGTTAAATTGGTGATTGTACATCGCTGACTGACTTCAAAAAATGCTTGTTTATTGAATACATTGCCTTTTGTTTTTTCTGAAAATGTGAAAATTGAAAGCAATGAGGAGGGATTTTTTTAGAGTTCTGCACAAAGCTTTTAGGTCAAAGCCAAATAGGAATTTTCAGCTTAGGTTATATTGAAATATGAGATCTAAAGATTACCTTTTGTTTTCACCTTTAAAACATTCAGTAACCAAATAAAAGTAAAGAAATCTATTATGTGTTAAACTATGTAAAAAACCCACGACATATGACAGATGGCATTAAAATATCTTGCTGTACCTTCTAAAAAAATTTCTAATTAATTTTACACTGTATTTTGTCTTTCTTTAGGCCCAGTCTATTTAACCCATCAACACTTAGCAATTTCAGGCAAATAATGGAGTGTAATCAAAAAGTAGAGAAAAAACAATAATTTAAACTAAGTTTTTGAACACCCACAGGAAATAAACTTGTTTTAAGCAGTATTAGGGAAATGTATATGAACCATATCAGGTTATACCAATGTTATTCTCCAGTAATTATGAACATGATGTCATATTATATGACAAGGAGTGATGTGAATTAATGATGAAACAGCGGTCTTGAAACCACAAACAGGGTCCCTTTATCCACCCTGCCCGTCGCGATATTAAATGGAGGGAAATATAAATTTAAGATCAACAGGGAGAATTGTGATGGAAATAGTGGTTCTCAAAACATGAGGGTGCTGCCATAGCAGTTGCAATTTGATGTATCAAATGGATAACATTGACCATACAACTATTTGATAGTTATTTTGACCTTAGTTGACCCTTACTTGACCTTGAAATGACCTTCACAATTTTCGGTTTAGAAATGTTGACAACATCACAAATTTCATGACCTACCTCATGTTGAGTTAGTTGACATTGAATACCCCACAACCTTGAAATGACCTTCAAAATTTTCAGCAATGAATGCGTACTACACCTATCAGTTTTTATGACCATACTACCAGTGTATGGATTTGCCCTTGGAGACCCAAATGACCTGAAATGACCATCAAAATTTTGCAATGAATGTTGACCAACCCACCAAGGTTTATCATATACACTACTTAGTGGTTTGACCTGAGGACCCGACAGGACCTGGAAATGACCTTCAAAATTTTTCTGCACTGAATTGTTGACCACATCTCCACCAAGTTTCATCATCCTACCACAATTGACAAGGGCTATAGCAATTTAATTCCATTTGACTTGAATGACCCCAATGAACTTGAAAGACCTTCAAATTTTTCAGCACGGAATGTTGACCACAACCACAAAGTTTCTCATCCTACCACATTGATAAGGGTGTTAGCAATTATTATCCCATTTGACCTTGAATGACCCGACATGACCTTGAAATGACCATCAAATTTTCGGCACTGAATGTTGACCACACCCACCAGTTTCCATTCATCATACCACAAGACAAGGGCTTCTAGCAATTTAATTATTGACCTTGAATGACCCCACATTGACCTTGAAATTGACCTTCAATTTTTCAGCCCGGAAGTTGACCACAACCACAAAGTTTCATTCATCCTACCAACATTTGATAAGGGTGTTTATAGCAATATTATTCCATTTGACCTTGAATGACCCGACCTGACCTTGAACCCGACCTTCAAATTTTTTCGGCACTGAACGTTGACCACACCCTCACCAATTTTCACCATCCTACCACAATTGCCAAGGGCTATAGCAATTTATTCACCATTTTTGAACGAATTTGACCTTGACCATGACACATGCCCCACTTCCGAACTCATCAACCGTCACTTTGGGTGACATCAATGGTGCGAAGATGGGCACCCATTACTGCCTTCAGATCAAAAGATTATCATGTTTAAGGCTTATTCCATTTTTGCCCAAATTTGACCAAATTTGACCCCTATTTTTGACCCATATTTGACCTTTGACCCATGCCAACTGACACACCTCCGGAACTCATCACACCGTCTACTTGGGTGAAATCTATGGTGCGAAGATGACACCCATACTTGCTTAGATCAAAAGATATAGTGTTTACAAGTGCTATAACCAATATAGCCTTTTTTGGAACAAATTTGACCTAATTTTGACCATATTTGACCTTTGACTTGTCACATGACCCACTTACATCCCAGCCAACGCCTATTGAGATTTGCATAATGTTGTGAAAGATGGACACCCCACATTGCTTGATCCAGGAATTGCTTGGACGCACACGCAACCACACACCCACAAACGACAACACACACACGGACGCGGGGGCATTTTCTAAGTCCCACTTGCCAACTAAACGTTGGCGGGGGACCAAAAGTTACTTGTATTCCAAACATTGTGTTGTTTCATGATTGTACTTGGCATATACACTTGGCACCCAAAAAGTATCTGGGCCATGTTTCATCAGTATTGTGCCAAAGTGAGACCATTTTGAAAAAGTTTTCGAAAATATAATTTTGTTGCTAGGTCTTAGTCTTCATTTAAACTCTCGCTTGTAAAAAAGTGTGCAAAAATGGCTTAGAGAAGAGTGCCCGAAAGACGCAAACCCCAAACCAAAAGTGTGTTTTTGGATTTTCAATGGTCACTGTGTGGTACAACGCAATATTATGTGTGTATTGATTTTACACCAAAGAGGTTTTCTGACTGAATGAGTGAGAAAGCCTACTTGCAATATTGATTGTGGTACACATGTTCGTGTCCCAGTACACTGCAATGCCCATTGAAAAATTCAAAAAACTGCAACTTTTGGTTTTGGGGGTTGCGTTCTTTAGGGCGTTCTATCCAGCCATTTATGCCACGCTTTTACAGCCAGGATTAAAGAAAGAGCAAAGACTAGGACAAGAAAATGATTATTTCGAAACTTTCAAAATTAGGACTTTGGCTCAATACTGATAGAAAAAACATGCCAAGATACTTTTGTGCAACTGTATTACCACATCAATTTAATGGATTGTTTTCCACACAAGCAAAAAAAGTATGCACAGTTGGTTGTGTTTCCAAAGAGTCAGATATTGGTTACCATATTTGCTTTAGAAGAGTTTGGGTAAAAAATATATATGGGTAAGCATTTTAAAATTACCTGATTTGGTGAATTGGATGGAGAATTGGGAAGGAAAATAAATTTTGGAATTTGAAAATTCCAGCTTTAAACATAAAAAAACAGAAATTACTATTTGTGGAACAAAAACAAAAACACAACATCAACAATAACTGCCCAAAACAATTACATTAAAGTTAAAATTCAGGATTTATTTTGTATCCACTTTTAAAAAGAGGAGAGTTTCTGTAACAGGATCCATATAGACGCACTTTTTTCTGACACACTATTTGAATTTAAGAAACCCTTCATGAAATAAAGCATGTTTATTCGTTTAAGGTTTCCGAATTAATAAGTATTCAAGAAAAAAAAGTTGTCAGATGGGGTCAGGTTCGGAAACTCCCTAAAAAGAATTGACTCACTGGATTCTATCATTGGTAAGGACCCATGGCGGTTGCAGAAAATTAATTGAACCTGTTGTTGTGGTACCATTTCATGCTCTTATTCATGTTGTGTCATATTCTTTTCAAAACAACATTGTTATTTTCCTCCAGATTGAGTTTGTTGCTCATGGACTGCCCTACAATAGTATTGGTCCGATTGAATCTACAAAGACATCAAAGCTGCTGGAAGTTTGTTGACAAAAGAACGAAGGCATCTCAACTCAGATATCATAGCCAGACTAGTGAGGGACTCTATGGACAAAGATGTGAAGGAAGAAATTTAAGCGTGGATATTCGCCCAAGGACTTGAATGTTAGCTACATTAATGTGAGTCGGTGTTTTAGTTTGTTTAGGTCTAAACCAGAGGGTGTATCGAGTCAATCCCGCAATGCACAAGTTTCGGGAAATTTCACCTCAATAGGGTCATGTGATCCCATAAAAATCCTATTCTTAACACATAAAAACCCTGACTTGAATGCTCATTTTAGCCCACAAAGTGTTAGAATTTTTAACATGATTATCAAATGTCTTGTGGTTCTTAAACTTTTGAAACACTTTTATCCCTAAGTACTGACATGAGTTTAGTACAGTACAGTATAGGCATGTTGCTATGCATCATGGGATTGATTCAAAATACCCTCTGGGTCTAAACATTTGATTAATGTAAGGCTTTCTAAATGATGGCAGACATGGTAGGAGGTATGTTTCAGAGTGAATAAAACCTGGGAAATTGAACAGATTGTATCTACAAACCGGGAAAAAAAGTTGTTGGAACGCTAATCACTCAGTGTTAAAATATGTGTTTTTTTTTCTGATGCCATATATGTTTTAAATGAAGGCGGGAACTTGTCCCTTGAACCTACCCTTTCCCACTGTTGGGAGAAGTGACAGGGATGTTGAGTACATGAGGTGGCTCAGCATTGAACAGGGGAGAGAGAGGGAACATTTTTCAAAGATGCGTACATAATGTTCTAACCGTTTGTTTCCCGAATTGTAGGTGTTTACAAAACAAAAGTTGACCCTACATTCGCTGGCACTGGTATGAATTTGGCAACCTTAATGGAATAAACCACATCGGTGATGTGGTTTATTCTGTAAGGTTGCCAAGTTCATAAGTGTGTACAGCACTGTCCTATTGGGTTTGCCATATTTCAAGAAGTCTTGTGTGCTTGTAATTTCACAACTTTTTTTGCATAAACTGAGGAAAAGGATGTATCTATTTGCAGTAAAAGACCACGGCTTTGAAAACAAATATTCAGTATTTTTTGGAGTAATTGATGACTTTGTTTACACCTTGTGCCTTTCAAGAATGGCAAAAAAAAGTGTTTGCATAATGTGCAGGAGGTCCAAAGTTTCAGGTCTGCTTGAGTCACTTGATGAGAATTGAATATTCAAGTATCCAGTTCTGAATTGATATCGTATAATGGCTATTGATAACAACAATAGATCAAATCAGAACATAGAATTATATTTAGTACGAAACAGGCGTACTCTGCCCATTGTTACACTTTATTCTACTGTCTAGCGAGATATTTTTGCAGGGTTAATATTTTGTCATTTTACCAGTTTTGGAAAAATTTCAGTGGGTTTTATATTTGCGTATTCAACTTTAAACACATTAAAGTTAATGTAAAAATGACATTTTCGCAGGGTTTTAAATTAGCTGCACAAACAGGAAAAGTGCGAAAATTAAATTCCCACGAAAATTTCCCACTGTACAGTATTATGCAACAGGTTACACCTGATGAAATAAAATGCACATAAACTAATGGGTGCAGTGAACGTGTTTATTTTCATTTCCTTTGTTTCACTAATTTTAATGAGCCCCAATTTTACATCTTTCTTTATGCACAGGAGAAAAGATTTCAATTTCACGATAGGGTAGATCGTGTCCGAAGAAAAGTCCATGGTCGGGTGAAGTCAAAATCAAAGAACTAGTGTAACATTGAAAAGGACAAAGGCATGGATTGATCCAGAAATGGCAGGCAGGAGAATCAGGAGAGATCGTTGGAAGCTTCGTGGATGTGTTGGACGAGATGGATATTGTAAGTACATTGCAGCCTGATAAGGAGATCATAGGATGTGTAAGGGATCATCCAAATATTTTTATCTCCGTGGCTTGAAAAAGCAGTAGGGGGGGGGATATTGCGCTAGCGCGCATGTCCCCGTATGGTCGTATGCCAATTTTCTCATTTCCTTCGAAAAATTTTTAAGTCCAATTTGACATTAGACTTGGGGTTAAGGTGCAACGGGGTTCCTTCATATGTGCATGATGTCAAAGGTCATAGACCAAGGTCAAAGGTCATCTGACGGTTGTGTGTGTATGTACGTGTGGTTCAGTTTGGTTAGGTTTTAGTGTCAGGTCTTTTTCAAAAAGAGGTCCGATTTAACCCAGACTGGGGGTTAAGGTGCATTAGGGTTCCATCCTGTGTGGATGATGTCAAAGGTCTGGACCAAGGTCAAGGTCATTGAGTCATGTTCCAGATTGCCTAATGCCGGGGAGATGGCTAATTTATTGTTGTATTTGAACCTTGCATGTATACAAGGGGGTAGGGGGAGAAAACTGTAATAAATCAAGGAAGTTAAAAAAGGGAACTCTAACTAGCTTCCATTTTTATTGTTCATGAAGATAGTTACACCTCCCAGGATTTTCTTGTAGGTAGAGTGATAACCTTCAACATCGCTGAAAGGGAATGATGAATGAAACCGTGGAAAAACTTGACAGGAAAAAATGGCATTTGTTTGGCCTGAGACCTCGTGTCTATACCTGGTTGGGTTTGTAGTTAATGGAATTAGGCATATGTGTTGTATTGGATTATGTAGTTAGTAGTTGATTCTTTTGCCTGGCGGAAACACCCTCTTCAGTGTTTGTTAACACTGTTTTTCAGGGGTGCGCAGGGGTCAAACATAATACATCAAAAGTAATACAATTTACAAAATCTAAAACACCACATAATATTAGAAAAAAACAATAGCTATTAAAATAGTACTAATTACAATTAAGAAAAAATTACTTAATAAAACACCAGCCAGATGGGATATGCAAATCGAGATTAAAAATGAGGAATACAGATTTTAAAAATTAGAAAACTTAAACACAAAAACTCATTCCAGACACGCTCGCTCGCCACTCCAATCATCAACTCACTCACGCACTCACTCACTCACTCATCACTCACTCATCACTCACTACTCACTCACTAACTAAAATCACTCACTCAAAATCCACTCCACCACCACAACCCACCCACCACCCACCCACTCACTCATCACTCACTCACTCACTCACACAAACACCACTCACATTCACACTCTATCTATCTATTCATCCACCAGACACTAAACGGGAACACACATACATAACACGGACTAGCACCCTCAAACCCCCCCCCCCCCCCAGCTTTCGAGCAGGGAAGGAAAATAAAAATTGCATGGGTATATAAAACACACAAAGTTATTGAGACAAAAATACTTGAAAGCTTTAAAATGTGGTGGATGGAAGACAAAGTTAAATAGGGGTGGTATGTTATCAAATTTTGGGTGGTATGTTCATCAATTTTTCAGGTGGAATCTTGGTTTGGGTTGTTCAAAAAATAAATTAAAACCTTAAAGGTGCAACGAGAGATTTTGAGGGCACCAAATATTTTGTCATAAATAGCAATTTCATATATTAGACACTCAATAGATTTCTTACTTGTATTTGGCTTCAGAAAAGTCTTAAAAAAGAGAGAAAAAGGGTGATTTGGATTTGCTTTTATGTCAATATAAAAACATAGGCTGAATTTTGTATTTGCTCCTATTATGACATTGAGGAATTTCCAAAATTTTTGTACCAAACAGCAACCATTTCTCGGCATAATCCTTTCAGTGGGGCTATTTCTGTCGGAAACTTTGCATCCGGGCAAAATTCAGTACTTTGAATTTTTTAGGGACACCTGATATGTGAAATTTCTCGTTGCACCTTGACACACAATCTCAATGTTGGAATAATTACAGGTGTTGTTGTAGTAAAAGATGGGCATTTTGCACATGTCAGTTTGAAGGCAAGAAGGTTGTAGTGCAATAGCTACCAATGATAGATCTGTGGTGGCTGTAAGGATTAACTCTCAATTTATTTTCCCAAGTGGTCAGTGGCTCCTGAAATTGTTCTTCAGTTATGCAGGGGCGTCGCCAGGGTTAAAATCATAGGAGGGGCGAAATATCATGGGGGCCAAAGCATTCAGATTAAATCATATAGGTGTAAAAGGCCTAGTTTTTACGCATTTATTGATTAAAACCTGTTGTTCTGAATTTTGAAATCGGGTGTTATGGGGAATAATACGATCTAAGTGCTGATAGGGATGTGCGCTGGGCCAGCTGCTGGCCTAGACTCGATGAGCGAACAGATTGTGATGATTCCTGATGGGCCCACAGCGTAATAATATAGGCAACAGCACTTTGAAACCTCTAGGAAAAGGGTTTTATAAATGTCAGGGTATTGATTATTGATTAAATTTTGAAACTCTTGAGGGCGGGGCACAAGGGGCTGACTTATCACTGGAAGAACATTTCACACGAACTTGGCATAATATATGTTGATGGAATTTCGACAAATGGCAGCTATTGCACTAGACTTGTTGCATTCACAGGAAGATGTAATGAACCAATCGGAAATGCTGTAGGTGGGGGCAGAATGTTAGTAGCGTGTTTCTATTTGAAACAGAATGTAATTGATCCAGATAAAAATTTATCCAGTTGTGATATGTTAATAGCCAATAGAGCGTAGTTCTAGTGAACATTTTTCCCGGAGGATGTGACCGACATCAAGGACTGTGATTTTACAAAGCTAAAGGTCATCATGAACAAGTCAACCCGATTGTAGGTTGGTCGTGACCTTGACGAACTGCATTAAAAATTCATGAATATCTCACTCTCCCTACATTAACTGCTTTATTTGCATTGCCTCTGTGTCCAAAAGAATGACAGAGCGGGAGGTGCATTTTCAGGCATTGTAAAAAACGTTGGAAAAAAAAACCTCGGAATTAGTAAAACGAGGCCAAAATGTTACCACGATCAGCGATCAGG
>JAMKCH010026308.1:0-18446 GCA_023653785.1 Ophioderma brevispina
AGTGAGTGAGGTGATAAGATTGTACATGCAATTAATGCTATCTGACATTGGGACATATACTGTGTTCAAAAATCTTGGTGCAAAAACAGAACCAACATTGCAAAGTTTCAAACAAATATAAATCTATATCATATGTTTAATTCGATATGAAAAGCGTTATACTACATACAGAGATATAACGAAGTCCAAATGCTATTCTCTTAAATCAATTTTCTGAAAAATTTGGCAATACAATGTGTATTGAAGCAATTCATGTTAGATTAATAACACTAGGCAATTTTGATATTAATTTATCTTTATATGAAATTTGTATAAATATACACAAAATTGTAACAAGGACCATTTGAATGAACAGACACTGGAGTATGTGTAAAATTATAGCTACTGAGTAAGTAGCGGTAGTATGTCGTACAGAAAAATGGGAGCGAGAGAGAAAAAAATCATTATCAACCCTTGAAAACAAAAAAAAAAAAAATTAAGTTTTGCGTCATGATCCAACGTTCAAACATTATACGAGGGCTTCCAATTTTTTTACCCTAAAGAAATGATCATTATTAAGAAAACTTAGTTACGTAGTGGTTATTCATTATTCATGCACTACACCTTCAAAACCAAAAACGACAGCTTTAGCTTTTACACAAATGTACCGGACGGGACGTTATGTAGCCGACAGAAATCGTGGTCGGGGGAACGTGCCACCGCCCCCTGGCTACGCCACTGATATACTCCAATTAAAACAAGATCAAATGTTCTACCCAACAATTGTTCTTTATTTTTCAATGAATTGGGCCGACTCCATTCAACAGTGCCAATCTTGACTCGCTCCTTTTAATTCAAAAGAGAATCACAGAACATGCTCTAAATTCAATCAGGCCTCCTCAAACTGACCCCCCCCCCAACCCCCCAAGTTGAGATTAATGATAGTTGCAAACTTTTGACATCTCCCTCCTCATCATAAAACCCACACACACGGCCATGACTTTTCATCAAGGAACACAAAACTTGTTGTGGCAAGGAACACCTCAAGTTCTCAAGTTCTCCCTTTGGAACAAAAAATTACCACTCACTATAAACATTAGACCTGTCTGTCACTTTCCAACATTAAAAAATATGCTCATCAATTTTCTACAGCGACCACAGGGAAGGAGGCACTTGATTTCGAGGAGGATATATACCTCCTCCAAATGCACACCCTAAATACACAATTCCCTTACTGATCATCATATGTTTAGTACTATTAGTATTATATATGTTTTGAGTCTCATTAATCACATAAATCACCTCAAGTCTGTCACAGGCATATAATTATAATTCTGTTAACTCATGTTATAGGCCCCATGTCACTTGGGAAGCTGCATAAAGTAGGCTGAAAATTAGGTCCGAAAGTTTCTAAAATCTGCAATTCGGCAACTTCAGGTGACTTTCCCCGATTTGAAAACTTTGCCTTACTTTGAAGCATTTTCACCAGTGACATGGGGCTGTTTGGCCAAAATCAGGGATTGGGTATAAGCGCTGCAATTGATGGGCTTGTTTTAATAAAACGCGTCTCAAAAGCGTCCCTTGGGACTGCAATTAAGTGATTATAAGGGCCTACAAACCTATCTTTTCGCTTCGTTTTGATCGAAATGCTTATAACTACGCTCTATGGCTTGGGGCAGCATTTATATTAGCACATAGGCTGGGTATTGGACGATGATATTGTGATATACATAATTAAATGGGAATACTTCGATTTATCAAGCAATGTTAAATTAGTGATTTCGAATATTGTGCAAGTCTCAAGGGAGCAGTCGGTTGATTTTTTTGGTGCGGTGCGTGTGGTTGTGTGTGTGGGTGTGGATTTGTGCGTGTTAAATCATGGTTTAATTACCTTATTCTTTTTTTTTTAAGTCCATATCAACGCCCTTTTTTCTTCTGAAATGTCGTTTTGATTTTAAGAAGTTCCCACTGGAATAATACCAGCTTTTTCGGTTTCAAAGTGATTTTATTTTTCAGAATTTGTGTTACGCATTTGAAAAAAACGATGTTGTTACAAGCCTGATACGGGCGCTTTTATACTCCAGAATGCTATTGTTTTCCTTATAAGAAAACAAGTTCAAGCTAACTCCTTAGCGAAACTAAACGGCTATCGTTTGTATTGATATATGTGATGGAGAACGATATGAATGTACTATTGCAATTTTGACTTTTTAAAAAAAAATCACGGGGGTTTATGCTCCCTAGGGACCCTTAGTGCGTGTCAAAAATGTTTGTTTTAATTAGTATAGCAATGCAGATAAAGGAACATTAACCAAAAATGGCGCATTCAGGCCCCATGTCACTGGGGAAGATACATGAATAGGTGAAAATTACAAGTTCCGCCAAAAATATCCTTAAATGGCACAAGGTTTGCCAAAGTTTCTAAAAATCTGCGCCAATCGCAACTTCAGGGACTTTCCCGATTTGAAAACTTGCCTTTACGCAATTTCCCCAATGACATGGGGCCTTGTTATTGAATTCGGCGCCCATTTTGAATAGAGCGCCCTCTTGAAAAGATTACGTTTATAAATATCCAGCTCATATTTATCCCTTTTCATATCAATACATATTGGTTGTAAAAATGCACTCAAAATTAATTCGTCAAATTACTCAGGAAAAATTAAATTGTGACGGCCGGTTGCCTTAATTTGACTGAGGTAAACATCTCAATAAAATTAAGTTACACTGTCAGATAGGGTAGTCTTGGGTATAGGGCCTATATTTGAAGATGTGTCTGACAGGGCAACTATAATATCGAAAACTTTGTCACAACTCAAGACGTCCCAAAGACTAATTCCCAAGGCTTGAATTCAGCCCTCCTATATATCCTGTAAGCAACCATGCATTACCGGGGGGGGAGGGAGGCCCCGGGGTAGGCACTCAGTGGAAAAAAAGGGTTGCGTAACATATGTGCCGCCGATATGGGTCACATTTGACCCCCTGGGGGGGCACTCGCTTATGATTAGCACGAGTCATGTCCTGTCGATAGACCCCTTTTTGTACCAATCTGTCACCCAATAAACCCCGTTTTTTTAAATCACCACCAAATGCCGTAAAAGCCCCAGATTTTAGGAATCTGACACTGAATAACCCCTTTCATTGCCCTCGACACCGTATTGTTTTGGTCCCCCTGTATTTTATGTGTAACAAAAAGAGTAGGGGACTTCAGTTAGGATTATTCTATACCATCAAAATCCGTGTATTCTATCAATGCCACCATTTAGTCTCTTACCTGAATGACCCCCTTTTTGCAAGAAAACTCTTAATGCACCCGATAGATCTTGATATCAAGGGTCGTAGGATAGAGCATGTACGTCGCTTCTATACGAGTCCCCCCCAACACACACCCGGGTCACCCTACTATAACAATGGGTCATTTTTCCCACCGTGCTACTATAATGATGGGTCATTTTTGAGGTCATTGCTACTAGATAATATGGGCTCATTTTAAAATTTTTGGTCGCAATTTACTATGAAAATGGGCCAATTTGTTTATTTCGGTAAAATTACAATTATGAAAATGGTGATTTTTCGATTTTCGAAAATGTTATATGAAATGGGCGATTTTGCTAAGATACTATGAAAATGGTGTAAATTCAAAGCCCAAACATAGAAATGGGTCGGGAATTTCAGAAAAACCTATATAAAGTGGGTATATTTTGTACAATTGGTCACTATAAACATGGTCGATTTGTCGGCAGACGCACACTTGTACCCAATTTTTGGTCGAGTACCCCCCCCCCCACCGTGATGCATATGTTCATGTAATGTACTTAATTTAGTAATCGTAAGGGACCACAATCATGACAATAGCACTAATATACCATTATTTTACTATTTGGCACCCTACGCAATGGAGTTGAATATTTAGAACCAAGGAAGTACCCCAAAAATTGGTGCTTTTATCCGGGCTGCTCCCCATCTTTTGTAAGGTAACTGACTCTATTTCTTCCCTGATCCAATGATCCTTGTATATAAGTAGATCATTGCATTATGATTTTGATGACGACGCAGCCTTACCACCGTCACCGTTTAAAATAGGGCGAAGGTCAATCTTCCCTAGATAGGATCATTGCCTGATCATTAATAACCGTCGAAAGGTGTTCTGAGTTCACGGTTCAGAAGCTCAAAGTACGGACGGGGGGGGGGAGGACACGATCTGCTAGATGGGGCATTGGGGATTTCCAAACGGTTAATTTATTGGCAGTTCTCGGTCCCAGGGACATTACTAAATCCATATCTTAACACCTTTGTCAAAGATCTAGTAATATTTATGCGATTAGGGAAATATTGGACTTCAAAATCCGTCGGGGTTTATGTATTAGTTAAAGGATCGGGGGCTCGACTGCAAGCGACTAAACGGGCTACACGCCTGAACAAGAACATTATTTCTGATAATGTCCTACTTCTTAAATTATTCTTTATTGACATACAGTCGAGCGAAAAAAGAAAGCTAAACCTTAAGAATGGGTTTAAACATAATGCGTTTTACATACATTTCCATGAATTAGCTATGATTTTACTTCATTTTTTACAAATTAAAAACCCTTTAATGCCCACGTTTGCTTTTATGGTTGTTGTAAAGTCCAGACTTTATTGAACGGATCATTCACAATAGGGGTAAAAACAATAATGAGTCGAAGCTCTTTTGAGAAAGGGCTAATCGATTGCAAGGTTCAAAACTCAATTGTTGAAATAGGGCAATCATTTTAAAAGCTGGAAGAGCTTCTAATGGACCCTCAAAGACTTGTTTTGAATAGAGCTAAGTATTTTATAATACACCCTGCAGGATAAGCCCGTTCCTAAAGTAGTAGTGTGAACAGTCATGGTTTGTTGTGACAAAATTGGTCGTTGTCGGCTTGATTGGAGCCGATTTTTGGATTTTTTTTTTTGGTTGGAAAGACTTAACTTATAGCAAGTCAAGACACCAATGATCGTTTTGTGGAGGTGAAAAGCAAAGGTACGGTCGTAAGAGCTTGAACTGTGTCTTTTGAATATAACATTCCTTCTTGTCATGATGATTATAATTTAGCATTATTGCAACTCCGCGCTCATTATTGGTGGAATTCACCGTTGACCAGTAAACATGTCATTTGTTGACACGACAGATTTTATATTTTGAATACCAGTCCTGCGTGCGACAACATGACATATCACATAAGTATACTGTGCCATTCAGCTTGACAAATTTTGTGTTGTTCTAGTTACTATGTATTATAATTGCAAATTTATATATTAGCATATGCAGATTTCACGCAATTGTTGGTGTGCCCTAACATCAATATTCTAAATTTTATTCCCGAATATTGACAGTAATCATGTCTCTCGAATTTGACCTTTGACCCTTTAAAAATACCCTTCTATACGACACTACAGAATTATTTTTTTAATCAGTCCTGCTTTTTACACACATATGAACAGTACGCTGTGGCTTCAGCCTGACAGATTAAGTTTTGTCTCATTTCTATTTGTTTTTGTTAAAAACAGATGTTATGATCATGGCAGGTGTCCATAATGCGATTAGAATTTAATATATCCCTACCCCCCTAAGCAATGGCAGACAGACGGTATTACACCGATTCCTATAGTTTTTCTAGACTAACTGTGCATTTCTTACGTTCAAGTTCGATTGCCCAGACCTTATTTTTGATAATGTGCAGTACTGACCACATATCAAAAAAAATAAAGGTTTCTTGATAATGTTGGTCAGCATACTGACCACATGATCAAAAGGTCGGGCAACGGAAACTTTAACAAAAAGACATACAATGGATAATGGATGAATAGAAGAGGGCTAAACGTTTATAGTGGATTAACCACACTGCAAAATAGTGTAATTTCCAATACGGGCATTTAGATTTAAATATTCGTGTCCAGGCCTAGTCTTTAGTCAGTCTGTGTGTGTGTTAACCGTTCGATATGCATGAGAGCGCCCTCCCCCCTTACCGTTAATTAAGTCTTGAAACAGTAGCACCCGGAAGGGGATTGCCAGTCGTTTGAATTTTGTTGCTGTTGGTTGGCATGTCCGACCCCCCTAAGAAGGGGATACGGCGGTCCGGGAAAGTGGTTTAGCTGATGCAAAGACTGCGAAAGATATCCTAGTACTGCGCTGTCATAGCAAATGCATGCAAATGAAACTAAAGTTTCAATATCTCCGGGAAAAACGAAGGGGGGTTCTATGGAGATTTTTGCAATCAGAGGGGTCAGTTACTATGGTTTTGTTGTTGAATATGTTGTGCATGGATACAATACTGGCAAATTTGGGGGGTAATGTAATTTATTAGAACCAGGTTGTTAATTGATACATGTAGCAGCCTACTTATATTTGGTTATTCTATCGTAAAAAACATCAAATGAAGAGAGATAAACTTATATGAAAAGTTTCATGTCAAAGCATTTTTATTCTGACATTTAAGCTTTTGGTGAAAAAAGGCTTAAAATAGCATAAAAACAAATGGCGAAAATTTTGTCAACATAAACTAATGAATAGCAGTATCTTTAGTTAAATTTCTACAAATAAATGTTTGTTGTCATGGTTGTAGTTGCTTGTAATATTGACTGAGTATCACATCCAGAGAGACTCAGTTTTAAATGAAGCTGTATTTTTGGAAATCACTGAGTTGCACCATCTTATGTTAGTAACATTGGTGTCCACCCATTTGTAGCATATTACTGGTATTAATTTACTTTTGGCTTAACCCAAACAGAACTATTATGGTAGGCTGCTAACTGGTAGTAATAAGCATAGGTTAATTTCCTCTTCATCACTTGTTTCACTTACTACTTTGAAAAAAAAAATAAAATTTTATTCTGCGATCGGATTTTGACCAATCTTTACCATTTGGTGTCCATCTGTTAATAAATAAAACATCTGAGTGTTCAATGGTAAAACGGTGTGGTTTGAGAGGATTTTACTCTGATTAAAGTTTATGTTGCACTTCCAATGTGTACCCAATAGACACCACCCTTAATGGAATTGTGTCAATTGAAAAAAACAAAAAGTCATGCTATCGTTTGCTTTGAGGTGTAATTACGGTATTAAATGGTGTCCACATATTGGCCCCCCCAGTTTTTTTTTGTACTACTTGACGAACCAACTGTCATAAAACGTTAGTAACATGCGTATACGAAAAGCGAATGGGCGTATTGGTGCCCATCTAGTATTGCTTCAAGAATAGATATTATTTTCCTGATGAAATGCCTTAATATTTAATTATGCGTCATGGCACTAGAAAAGTCAATGTTAAAAACTCTTACATTTCAATAAATACTTTGGTTTCATTTTCCAACTTATTTGTGTCCATGTAATGTACTACGTTAAACGTTGATGTCAACATTATTAAGATTTTATAATTATACCTGTGCAAATCGATATGTAAAGTCCCTGTGTGTGACACAGGGATGTAGTATAACTTTCAATTTACAAGCAATAGGTGTCAGTAAGTGAAATAACCCGGCATTCAAAAAATGATTGGTATTTATATTCTGTAGTAACGGTGTCACTTTGGAATTCCAACGAAAAATGCCAATTTTTAATTTTTTATAAAAAAATAATGTCAAACAGCCCCTAGAAAATCATTAAAGATGCCAATCTAAAATAATTATTACTCTCTCTAAAATTGTGATGGGGGCTTATGATACAAAAGGGACACCATTGCATGTTACGTTAAATTTCTCCCCACCATTCTCAGTAAAGGTCCATGCCCGATCGCTCATAGCCTCGTACCCAGAAGCCCGGAATTTACCGGAAGTGGTCACATTTTGGTATGCAGAAGAAAAGATACTATTTTTTCATTTACCCTGTAAATCTTAGGGCCAAAGGATGTTGGTTTGGAAGTAATGAGCAAATGTACCCAAATTTGGTCGACCACACCAATATTAATTTTACACAGTACTCTATGGGCTTACGAAATCACGTTTTCTGCTCTCACATGTAAAAAACCCAATTGAAATAGCGGCGCGAAACTTACAGGTGGGGTTTTGGGTGAAGGACCAATCTATCAAGATGAAAAACTGTAATATCTTAACTAGGCCATCCCCTTTATTGACTGTTGTATTAAAAGTTGCTCATTACGGGTTATCTTCTCATTGATTTTTTTTCTGATTTTAGAATTTTAAAGGTCCATGGGCCGATCGCTAATAGCCTAGTCCCCAGAAGCCCAGATTTTACCGGAAGTGGTCAACTTTGGTTATCAGAGAAAACTACTATTTTGCTCATTTACCCTGTGAAATCTTAGGGCCAAATGATTTGGTTGGAAGTAATGAGCGAAAATGGAGCCCAATTTGGTTTCTCGACCCAATATTAATTTTACACAGTACTCTATGGGGCGTACGAAATTTCAGTTTCTGCTCTAAATGAAAACGCAATGAAATATCGGCTGCGAAAACTTTACAGGTGGGGTGTTTTTTGGGTGAAGACCAATCTATCAAGATGAAAAACTTCTATCATTTAAATCGGGCCTCCCCTTTAGGTTCAGTCCAACAGTTACAGTGCATAAACATCATAGTTTAATTTTTCACTCCATGTCCCACTTTTGTTAGCCAGTATTGTATCCATTACACGGTATTTTATTGGGTTTGGAACCTCGAGAAACCTAGCGAGAAAATTGAACGTTTTGCGGGGTACTCGGTGCTCGCAAAGACGGAAAAGTGAAACCGCAATCACTGCGGGCCGCATCCCTTGTTCCCACAATGCCTATTTCAAACCAACTTTTTTTTTCAATTTAGAACAGGAATATACGTACTTACCGGACCGCCCGAGTCGAGGAAGTCCACCAACGGATATTTAATGTAACTTGATTTTGGCCGCGCGCGCGATGATCTGGGGAAGTATGACGTATATGGAATCTGGGACAGAAATCTTTTTACGTCGGTGTTTTCACATTCATTACTGTTTTAACGTTCTCGCCCGCGAATATAATGGCAGTAATAATGGCCCGTAGCCAAACGGCAAATTATACGGGTGCAGCTGCAGGCCCTAGTTCGGCCGGGCAAGGTAAGCCCAAGGATCTGGTAAGCATGTAAATGGTTGACACGGCCATGCAGCTGCATGTCCCCGTGCATCATGTCTGTTGCGTCAACTGGGGAGGCAATCCGCGGGTGCGTGTTTTGGCGGGACGTAAAGTTGAAGTAGGCCCCTTGGGAGTTCGCCTGACAACTTGCAACGTACACGCGAAATTGACAATTTCCATAAACATGTAAAAACACAAACTACACGAGAAAGAAATTTTACCGGAAATGAATTTCGTTTTGTGCCACCCCCCTATGAATTTGGCAGCCTCAACGCCGGAATAATAAAATAAACTCAGTTGAAGGTGTGGTGGGGCACGATACTAAATGAAAGGGATACTATACTCTCCGTCAAATTCCTTTTCTCTGCCTCAAGTCTACGCCAACATTCCCGCCAGACAGAAACCATGACAACGCGTTAAAGGAAATACATAGTCTGCGAGTTAAACGCAGCAAACGTAGCATGCGTATGTAGAAGCCTATTTCAGAAAAGGAATTGTGACGGCGATAGTTTAGCAGCGATTTGCTAATCCGAAACATCACAAAAATCATCAAAAATTCATAATTTTATATTTTTGTTACTGGATATATGCGAAACATAGCTGCGAGTGGTGGCTGTGTTTGTCATGAGGTGTCTGTAATTTCGCGTATCAAAATTCCGACTTGAGATCAACAAAGCCCTTCCCGGTGAATATCACGATTTTCAGCGTGTATTGTGCACCTGATCAAATACAGAGTTTGACCTAAAACCACAAAACATTATGATCTTTGGTTATTTCGTACTGGTTTGTAAACCACAATCAGTGTTTATTTCGAGAAGATAGAAGCCGTCGCTGTATGTTTATTTACGGGAGACGGATGACAACATTTCATCAAATAATTCATTTTTTCACTATTTGGTGGTTTGAACTACATTAAAGGGCGGTCCGACGTCTTTGGGATTGACCGGAAGTCGTATTATAAATTTTGATATCAGATGAAAAGGCCGTATTTTTTCATGGTTGTCCGAAATTTCAGTTCAAATCCAATTTCTTTCTCAACGCTATAGATAAAAAAACTACCGTTTAGTGAGTTTTTAACCCTCAATATTAGGCACAGTAGGGATGGGCATTGCACTATGAATTATCACGTCTAGCATTTAAAACGCAAGTTGTTTCCCACGGTACCTTAATAGTCAGTGTATACAGTGTCAGGCCCTCATATCAAGTCCTTTAAAGCAGTTTATATGGAACTGTACACACTATTCCTGATTTATGAGTTTTAAAAAAAATGCATTTCCACAATTGTTTTTGATTCTCTCGCAATTATCGCTTGCTAATCCCTTTAATCCCCCCCTGGGGTTCTCAACTTGTTTTGGGTAGTATGTGCCTCTCGGATTTCAAAAATTGAGGCTCCGGAGCTGATTGAGGCCCCAAAAAATGGGGTCTCCAGAACTGATTGTCCAAAAATTCTCAGAAAAAAATAAGCTGCGATTTTAACTCAATTTCCAGCTACTTTTTGAGTTTTGAAGAACATTTGGTTTTTTTTAGGGAATTTGGATGGTAATCCATTCCCATAGACCAATGGAAGTTGATTCGGCAATTCTCTTGTTTGGGCCCCCCGTGGTCACAGTTGACCAAACATACCCTTTGTATCATATGACAGAAAGCACAATAATGGTACCATACATTAGCAAATTTCTTAATGTCACATATTTTTACTAATTTACCTGAATTCCCGAATTTACTGTGTTTAATCATGTTTATACGTACATGTATACGTAAGTGAAGATAATTTGAATGGATTCTCAAACACTCTGCCAAATTTCATAAACATTACATTTAATATTTCCGTCAATTTTGACGGAAAAAAAAAAATCTACCATTTAAAAATGACGTTCTAAAAATGTTTCTCAAGCATATTTCTAAAGGATTCCATTATTGTGACTCATATCATGTTAATACATATTGGGTCCATGCATTTACATAATTTTTGGGGCCCAAAAGGAATACCATTGGTTTTATGGAGGGCGACAAACAGACAGTGCTTATTGTTACTGTTCATCGTCATGTACGCCATGTAAAATAGCAATAGTTATTAGCCACTGGGGACTAACTTCAATACAGTTTATCAGTTGCCTTTATTGTTTTCTGTAAAGGGACAATCAATTTGGATAACTTAAAACAAAAAAAAATGAATATTGTATGCATAAATAAGAAATAACAAATTTTTTTTGATATTGTTACCTCCGTCAATATTTTGCAATAAACCAATAGCATTTTTAAAAATTGTCGCGGAACAAACAGCCAGTCCCGAGATAGATCAACATCTATCAATTTCCATCATGGCTGGTGGGCAGTCATGTAACGGCAGTGACAAAATTGAATAAAGATATGTTTACTTTTTTTAGAATCTGGTACCTAAAATCATTCAGTCAATAATATTACAATTGTAATGTGCTGTTTGTATTCACGATCGATGATCATGCAATGGATACACATACTGTATAGAATACGCGTGCACGATGTTGTCGCAGGGGGTACCGCATGCGCCAGGGCTCGCAATAGCTTGTTAGCAATTTGCAGGGTGATTTACGATGATCTTATTTTCTGCATTTGCTATGCAATTTTAGATTGTGTAACAATTTTTCCATACTTTGCACTATCAATATGATCAAAGCAGAGCTGTTGCAAAAAAATTGCTACAAAATAAAAATCCCTAGCGCGAGCGGCTAATGGCGCAATCCAATGTCGATCATCGTATTACGCCAATGTTTACTAATTATTTACGGAAGGTTGTTTAATCGTGACAGAGAATGGATGGAGGCCTGCTAAAGTTATTATTCTTCGATGGCCATGTGCTAATGTTTATGATATATTGTGCCCATCTTATAGCAGATACCAAAAACATGGCCAGTTTCCACATGGCTACTATAGCTAATAGTTTAAAGGTTACACAAGGGCGGGGCGTTTGCTAATGTACAATTTTCATTCGAATGTATCCGTCCTTGACTGTCACTTCGCCGTATGTTATGTGTGTTTTACAGAATTGGTAATATAGTACATTATGATTTTACCATGGTAAACCTTGCTGCTATTTGTAGTATTACAACCATAGTAGACCAATCTGCAAGATTTGTTCTAATTTTTAAAAATGTTACACATTCCTAATACTCCAATGGGTATTCCAAAATAATATGTGTCGTGGAAATAATTAAACAGGAAAAAGTTATATTTTTTACACCTTCCTTAAATTGAAAGTATGGGTGCCTAGAAAAGTTAAACTAGTTAACATTAAACAAGTAATAGAAAATTATTTTTCCCATTTGTGGTAGGTTTCTGGTCCCATTGTTGTGCTTTCTGTCATATGCTTTATTCCGTTACAACAGCTTTCTGGCTTTATTCTGTCAGTGAGTTTGGTGGTCAATGACGTCACGGGGGTCGGCCACAAGGACATTCCATGATTCGTAGTTCCTGTTGTGATGAGTCTGACCTCAATTATCTTTATAATGTCTAATTGACCCGATGATCGCGGTCTGCACTAGGCAATAGCCATGCGGCGCGAGGATATTGACCTGATGATGGGGTCAATAACAATTTGAGGGGAGGGACAGGGACGGATTCAGGATTTCTCAATAGAGGGGGCGACCATATTTTTTCCCCACATGGATCGAAATTTTAAACTACATACACAGCATCGGTTCGATAAGGCATCCGGCGCCCTGCTGTAACGTCAGTCTCAACATCACAGGGAGCCATTGCTGTAAAAAGGCATTTTCATATACATCTGCAATGCGGCGCAGGGCGCCGATCTCTTCAAAAAGTACGGGGAGTGCCCCCTTAAATCCGCCCCTGGGCGAGGATATTGACAACCGATAGCCTTTTCACATTGTTCGCCCAATGACGGGGATGACTCTTCAGCGGAATTACTCATTTTGTTCACCTTAGGCCAAATAAAAAGGTTTGTCTCAAAAAATTTGGTGCGCCTTGTGTTTTAAATTTGATTTTAAGTGCATTTTTTTGCTCACTTGTTCACGAAGATTTTAATTATCGAAAAATGGTTTCAAAAATATTTTGAGATTTTTGCACAGTTGGATTAGCATTAGTAAAAGACCTGTGTATAGCAATGGGTGAATTTAAGATGTACAAAATGACTATTTACCCGTGTGGTATCGGGTGAAAAAAAAGAACCAAAAAAAACAAACCCGAACCCTAATTAACCTAACCCAACCATAACCCTAACCCACAGCGTATGCAAAATTTTTTTTTGGGTGACATGTGTGTTAGCAGTGTCAAAGGCACACATGGCGGTTTATGTGTTTGCAAAAGGAAGGACACTGCGGCACCCTGGCTGAGCTTCCTTTAATCATAGAACGCTTGTTAAAAACGGCATGTTTACCTTGAGTCATCAGGCCAGTACTCTCAACCTCAGTGCTGAAGATCTTCTGCAAAATCCAACAATTGACTCCTAACTTAAAGTGAAGAGGAGATTTTTTTGAGAATACAAAATTCTCAATAATTGCAATTGATTGTTGTGTGACCACCTTACCAAGAACGTTCAAAGGTGTAGGGGACAAACAAGCACAAAAAGAAAACCGCAAAATGTGTTTTGAATGCCCATTATCGTAATTGTCCCTATAGCAACCGTTGCTTTGTTGTTGTGCACGACAGAAATACTAAATCATCTTATAATAAATGACAGCGTATATTGGCTTTTTTTTAACTTCAGGTGTGATCTAGTTGCCAAAAAAAAAATTATATAGACGAAACTTGGCTTAATTAGAAAACAACTTTCAACTATTATAACATGAAGGGTATAATTTTTAGGGTTGCACGACTAAGTAGACTATAGTCGCGAGAGTCGCGACTATGGCCATAGTCCGACTACGACTTTGTTCGCAATAGTCGACTATTTGGTAAATATCAGTGGATGCTTGCTACCCTATCGGAAGTCAGTAAGCATGCTCAATGAGGGAGAAAAAGTTCGTTTTTTTTTTAAGCACTAAATACCAACGCTTGAGATGTACTGCCATCATTTATTAAAATGCCCAATGAGTAGGAGAAATCCATGATTAGTCAAGATTTTAGCTGGTTCCCAATTCCCAGCATGATTTGCTTTTGAAGCTGGGTAACCTGCACTGCCCTGAGCTGATTGCGAATGTGCGGGCTAGATGGGATATCCCACAAGACAGAAACTAACAGGTTTGAACTATACTGATCTGTTATGACCTTCAAGCTCCATGACCTCACATTATTTATCACTCACCTGTAATTTCTCATCCTAAATTTGCAATACCAGTTAAGATGCTAACTAATTTATTGTTTATTTAGCTTTACTAAAGCTAATTAGTTTCGAATTTCGCCGCCAGGCCATGTGAGAATGCAGCTAAATGCAGCGCCATTATTGCGTGGTTTACTATGTTTTTCAGGCTAAAAATACTTATTTTAGTGTAAACAGCACGATCATGTGTTTGGGTGGTCAAATCTTAGGTTTGGTATTCTTCAATGATTTTTTATAAAATAATCTGGGACTTAATACCGTGTTTATTCTTGTTTACTTGCAAATGTCAGACCCCCCATCCGATTAACATATGAATGAAACTGTTGTTTATGCCAATGTTATGGATTTATCCATTATTAATGGGGGTGAGGTAGTTGCTTATTAAATACTCAATCGGGAAAGGACACAAAAGCACTAAACAACTGCATAGAGAGAGCTGTCTCTGTGCTGATGTATTGGGACCACTCTGCGGTCTTTTAACATATAGTTTAGAGAGGTCAAAGTAGGGAATTATCGGGATCATGGATTATAGGCAACAATGTTTCCATATTTCATCCAACAAGACTCGATCGATTAATTTATTACACTTATGTAAAATGGATATGGTTGTCTACTATGACCCTTTTAGGTGAGTAATTACGCAGATTCGGCGCATTTCCAGCGCAGATTGGTCGCCAAAAATTATGATTTGTTGCTGACGCGGAAAAAAACGCGAAATTTTGCGAAAATCGTTGCGCGGCCATCAGAGAGATCTCACTTATTCTGACCTCGAAATTAAGTGTGTGTTATGGTGTTGGTCACTCGTCAAAAAGTGGTACATGTCCCCGACAATGTCCTTAAATCATACCGTGAATACTGTACAACAGTGCATGGTTTTATACAATGTTCGCGAAATTTATACTTTTGATAGTCTCCAATAGTCGTAGCCGGACTATTTTTGGGGGAGCGACTAGTCGACTACTAAAAAAAGCCTGTGTCATGCAACCCTAATAATTTTGAGTACCGGTATACAAATGAATACATATGTTGGTGGTGTATGTATTTACATCTCAGACAATATAAAATATGGCAACAAGGAATTGGCTATCGGCCCGACAGTCGGCTGAATAAGACATGGTAGAATGACTATTCCCCCGACTGCCGGTTGACAGGAATGAAATGACTATTGAACCGACAAACATTGGCACGATGTGTGGCGACAATCCAATATGATCACAAGGAGGGGGGAAAATGTATAGCATCCGATGGACTATCCAGGGGACGTCGTTAACTGGCGCGACGCGGGTTTGGGCTGTCAGCGACAGCGGGCGCGTTCTTCAGCGAGCGAGGAATTTGATTATATACAGGCCAGAGGCTTTCCTTCGGGAGGAAAGTGGTTTCAGTCGATCCCCCTGTCCTGCGGCCCGGTAGATATTGGTATATGGAATCTGGACCCTTCACGTGTATGGTATGAAAGCAGGTCCCTTTGTGATCTTACAAAGGCTTAGACTGGTTTTCAGATATAAACAGTGGGGCGCCATCGGCAATGCGACCCGCGCGTCTCAAAACCAAGCTCAACTGGAGGCCTACTCCATTTTACAGGCCCAGATCATCCCCTTTTTCAAACCGCATGTCTTTTAATAAGATATGGGGATGTGAGGATCTAACGGAACCGTTTTTCGCAGAAACACCTAAACACGGATCCTTTTTTGCAAAATATCCCTTAAATTTCCCTTAAGTATAAATAAAATATGCCAATAGTTCGAAAACCATACCTAAAAGGAAGGACCTTACTGCCCAAACGACCCTTAAAATAGCTATTCCTATAGGTTCCGATGCTCCAGCAGCACCTTCCCTGTTCCAGCATGATCAAATCTGAGTATCCTCCTGCCTGTCCCAAAAGCCGCTTCTTTTTGAAATTCCTGTGCAACATTTTTATGGTCCTGCAGTGGATGAAGAAAATACACAAGCCGCCTATCGATTGAGGCCTATTGTGTTAAAAAATTATCGTGGTGTTCTTGTAGGCCTCACTGGCTGGGTGTTTATTTTCACATGTCGTTACTAATCTCTGTCCAGCTCTTCAGTCCAAATTCGAAAAGCAGGGGGCAGTACTACAAGGGTGGCTTTCAAACCACTTTCTCCTTAGTCGGTTGAATAAAATGCACAAAAAAGCTATCTAGCCGACAGTGGGTCAAAGTGCGGAATGGTCAAAAGTGCGGAAGAAATGTTATCGACCGGGACTGCCGGGTAAATAGTGTATGCGGCCTTTGACCATATTTTTTGAACCCGACAGTCGGGCGATAGCCATTTTTTTGCATTATTGAGACGATCGAAAACAGAAGTAAACCTATTTGCATGGTGATAACAAATATCGACATTATCAGAGATATGAAAAAGATATTAATGGATTCATTGACATGGCATTCACCTATCGTTATTACCATTAATACTCAAACTACTAGGGTAACCGATAAACGTGAACTTTAATTGACAATTCTTTTTAGATACAATCTTGCAATGGAAACTAATGGTGTGTTCATTATGTGATAGAAGTGATCATTTTCCTAATTTTACATATTACTATAAAAAATGAATACTAATACACATATGAATTCCAAGTGTTTATATGGATTATTCTATATCACTAAATTCAAAATGTCCTCGAAAAAAAGGCCATCTCAAAATTTGACTGGAACAATGTACTTTCAAAACAGGTATTATAATGTTAATGATCTTAAACACATCATTGATATATTTAATGATATGCTAAACGTACAAAACACACCAAAAAACTAGGAAAAGAGGAACAAAATAACTTGATATCACAATGGATTCTAAAGATTAGTTAAATTAATAAACAACAAAAGCAAATTTTATAAATAATATTTAGTAAACCTCACCTCAAATAAAAACACTATAAAGCCTTTAAAAATCGGGTAAATATCTAAGAATGCCAAAAGGGATTATTATGCATATAAATTTGAAATAAATAGAAAAAGGAAATATCAAAGCACCTGGAGAATTTTGACCATATTTTAATATAACAATAAAAAAAAAAATACTTAATGACTGGAAATGGGGAAATTGTTAAGTGCCCCAGTACACATTAGAACACTTCAATTATTTCTTTATTAATATGGTCCAAATCATTACTGCAAATACCAAACTATGGAGTCATTCTCTCCTATCTTTCTTCCTAGTCCCGGATACAAGGTTCTTTTACACCTGAAGATTGAATGATGATGTTATTCTTAAAAAAAGTCCTGGAGATGAATTGGATGGAATAACAACATTCTTAATTAAGAAAATTGCTCCTGAATTGCACTGATGTGACCAATTGCTATTATCTTCAAATGTCACGTAATTCTGGAATTGTTCCAGATAAACTGTAAAATAGCAAAAAATGGTTCCACTGGTCATAAAAAGAAAGAAAAGATAGGTCACAAATATAGCCCAGTTGCTGTATATGGTTACGGTTTTCTAAATTTTGAACAGCTGATTTAAACAGATGTTAATAATTTCTTGAACAAACAGAGATATTATTCAAAAAACAATTTGGTTTGAGTCCAAAGCATGATACCTCATGGCAATTGCCGAATTTTATTGATAAAATAACTTTGTCAAAGTTTACATTAATGTTTGCCCAAATTTGAGGCTGAATTGGTCAAAATCCCCCAAAGTAGACGGATGAAAATACATAATTTTGCTCACATTCATCCACTTTTTTGGAGGCAGAGGGGAAAACTTGTCCCCTTTCCCCCCCCCCCCCCCTCCCGCCCAGTTGGTTACCCATGCTTGCAGGGGTATTTTAGATTATCAAAAGCAGGGCTAATTAAAATTCATGATATTTTGTATTAAAAAACAAAAAAACACGCGTTTTTAACCTAATTTTTAAATTTAAATTGATTTAATAGTTATCTTACGATAGAAAACAATATGTAAATTATTAATTCAATTGGTTGCAGATTGAAAAGATTGTCTCAAGGTTCTATGATTGGACCTTTAGTTTCATAATTTATGGTAAAGGAATCCTAAATGCTGCTCCAAATCTTCATTTATTCTATATGACGATGATATAGTGCATTTACTCAAATCAGAGGTGCAGATGTTAAAGGACATTATTTGAATGATGGAATTGGTAAATTAAATACATGGTTTCAATTCAAAAATATTAATGAAAA
>JAMKCH010026309.1:0-19733 GCA_023653785.1 Ophioderma brevispina
TTTATTTAAAATGTAATGATCTGTAGCCTATTTTGCTAGATAGCGGTTTTTTTTTTGCTTATATGATCAGCGTGGGTTCTTTGTTTTCTCTGTATGTGTTATAAAGTTACTAAATAAAAAAAAAAAAAACAAAAAATTTTTTACAAACATATTAAAAAATTCAGGTATTAAATCTTGTGATTTATTTGCTTCGATATAATACCTAGGAAGGCAATTAATAAATAATTATAATAAACTTAATCTAATACCCTAACCCTTATATATGATAGCATCAATTTTTAATTTTGTCATGACGGGCTCTTAACTACGTGTAGTCTATGGGGAAAATAGGTGATTTTTGAAGTTTCTGAAAAAATACAAGATGGTATAAAAAAAAAAAAAAAAAACACAAAAACATCAAATCAAGTTTATGGTTTAGGACCGCTAGGATATGTAGATTTTGCATGCTATAATTAGTCTTTTTTAATGTTCTCATTTTCGGTACGTTGAATAAAAACTTAGGTCTCAAACTGACATCGTATTCAGTACCGCCTGTATATACAACAATGTTGTGCCAAATGCTTTTATCCCGCCATTTTCTTGTTCTCTTGCATGCAACGTATAATTTTACTTTAGGTTGCCGCATGCGCAGTGATGTTTTATAGGAGTATTCCAATTTAATTATGATCAGATTGCCATACAGTACAGGAGTAGAGCTTTGTTTGATCAAATTCATGTAATGATTGTGATTTTATAAGATAGAAAATATTTGGTAATATTTTAGATTTTATGTTTAGAGTGATGCTGGTTTTTCTTGTTCACAATTTTAATGCAATAGTGGCTAGTGAAAGCTTTGAAGGTACAACAGCTGAAGATTCCTTTGATTAATATTATTAAATTAGAATGATTCAAACTTGAGTATTCTGGCTACATACATAAGTTGATCTTGGGGGGGTTTTGAATACTGTTAGTGCCCTGATTTAAAAGATCT
Source organism: Ophioderma brevispina (assembly GCA_023653785.1). Lineage (NCBI taxonomy): Eukaryota > Metazoa > Echinodermata > Ophiuroidea > Amphilepidida > Ophiodermatidae > Ophioderma > Ophioderma brevispina. The sequence goes on from JAMKCH010026309.1 coordinate 971, forward strand.
TCTGGTCATGTTTTGCAGATACTTAGGCGCCAAATGTAAATGGATCTTCTTATTTTAGGATTATTACATTAGCTTGGTATGCATTTTAATTATTGGGAATATTTTAAATTATTATTTTGGTCAGGGGGTCCCGCATGCGCGGATCACAGTATTGTTCATCGTTCGGATCGGCCGCCGGCACTCTCTGTATTAGTTTTAGGGAACTTTGTTATATTATGTGTAACCACACTACACACCTCATATATCCACACACCCGCACACAAATACTTTTCACACATCCCACACAGACACACCCTCATACATCCACAACACCCACACATACACACCTCATACATCCACAACACTCCACACACACACACACATACCACCCTCCTACATCCACACACACCCACACATACCCTCCTACACCCACACACCCACACATACACGCCCTCATACATCCACCCACCTCCGCCCTCATACTTCCCCCACACACTCCCTTATACAACCACACCCCCACACAGCACACCCCAAACATCTACACAACCCCATATACACACCCTCATACATTTCACACCACCCTACCCCACACACATCCCACCATCATACTTCCACACACTCCATACATACACACCCCATACATTCACACACCTACCCATACATCACCCCTCATCCTTTCACACACCCACACATACACCCTCATACACCCCCACGTGCACTTACCAACCACTCTACATGCACACCCTTTATACAAACACTCTCACACAATGCACACCCTTACACAACTATTAGTATCATTCCATTATTTAAGTATTTGGAAGGTCAGGTAGTATACACACATATTAGGTTGATGAGCTGTAGAGAGTGTTGCGGTCATTCACTCCATCGCAGTAGTATGGAATGGCCCATGCATATGTTCGAAACTGGTAATGTCTTGGTAAGGAAAGAGTGGTGATTTTCACACCACTCCCATGTTGTAAAATATTAATGTTCCCTCTTATGGTTAAGTCATGGAAACCTGACCCACTTATCATCGCAAGTATAGTTACACTGCCAATCGCTCACACGCCGGGCATTGAGATTGGTCGTGCCCAGAGACAGCACGCCATACCCCGAGGCAATTGAAAATGGTCTTGCCTAGAGATAGCGTCACTCGCCGGGCATTTGAAAATGGTCGTGCCTAGAGATAGGGTCACTCGCCGGCATTGAAAATGGTCGTGCCCAGAGACAGCCCGCCATAACCGAGGCATTGAAAATGGTTCTTGCCTATAGATACGTCACGCGCCGGGCATTGAAAATGGTCGTGCCCGGAGACAGCAGCGCCATACACCGAGGCATTGATGGTGGTCGTGCCTAGAATAGCAGCGTTACACGCCGGGGCATTGAAAATGGTCGTGCCCAGAGACAGGATGGTCGTGCCCAGGGATAGCCGATTGTAACACGGGGCATTGAGGGTGGTTGTGCCCAGATATAGCAGCGTTAACAGGACACTGATTGTAGTGGTGTCCACACATAGCGTTGTGTACTGGGATACCAGTGCACGAAGGTAAGTTATAGGTAGGGTCAAGTGTTTCCATTATTATGATGTCCCTTAGTTTTAAAATTGTAGATTGTCAATGTTTATCTTGTGTACTTGTGTATGCATGAATATGCTAACCATTATCAGCCTTATCACGAAATGCTTCCCAGCGGGAGCGGCGGGAGCCCTTTGGCAAATTTTTCCAATGTGACCATAAAACTTAGAATTTTTCTCAATATTACTAGGCCTTCACTTAGGTTTGTAAACATTGTAACATCAATATCAGTTAAGGCAAGTTTGAATGTATTACACGTTTTCTGTACTTTTGCATTTTCATAATTTCCTAATTTCCTCCTCCCGGGACACCCGAAGGAGAGTTATACAATCCTGTCTGACTATAGTGTTGATAAAGTTTAGCCATAGTATAGTAAATAAACCACTGTCCCAAGTTGACGCAGTTTTAAGCTCTTGTGCTCTTCCGACTCCTACTAAGGTTGCAACTGGGGGTTTCCGTCCCTCACCAAAACCACATAGTCTGGGGTCAGCCGCTCGATTAGCCATACACGGATACGTGTGTCCCCCGCCACGCCCATGGCGCGCGGGGTATCAAACCCTGTCACAAGATGTTTGGTTTTTTTTCGTTTTAGATACAATCTTCATACGGTTTCACAATTAACCATAGCAGTTTCCTCCCTGAGCAATACCAGGAGCAATACGATTTTATTTGAAAATTACAGCCTGGCCGGATTCTGACAGATCCTGCACCGAGCACATTATTATTTCGAAATCATGTATTGCTTCGACATTATCTAATAAGTCACCCTGAGCTCCGATTTAACAATAACCCACACGAATCCGCTATATCCGTGGGAGGTCTCAGACATGAAAATGCATCGATACTATAATTGAATGCACAATAGAGTAAAATGTGTACTAGTACTATCACTATTTGTACATGCATTGCCATTCTAACAAAATTGCAATTAATTCTTCTAATCATAAAATTAATATAACCCACTTTAATGAGATTCGAATGATGCGAATTGTACTTTTGAAAATAAAAATACGAACTTATTTAAGTTTGCTTAGTTTTGGATTTTTTTGCAAAGATCTGGGCTCTTTACCTAGATACATTTTTCTGCTTGTAAAATAATCCAATCAATCACCTCAGGGTCTCTTTTTGTTTAAATTGTTTAAAATAGACGAAAGAGAAACATTGCTCTGTCCTTGAAATGGTCATGGGCCGTGACACGTCCGAACTTAATAGCCTCCGCATCTGGCCTGGTCCTCTGAAATTTTCTTCAAATTGTGGGACATTAGGTCCAATTTCCTCCTCAAAATTAAGCCATTTTTTTTCAAATTTGCTAAAAAGGTCAACAAAACAATGGAAATTTGTGTGAATATGATCCCCCAAATCCGCATATCGCCTAAATCTGATTTGCCTTATGGTACCCTTTTTGGCAATATTTGGTATATATGTGGGTCCTAGTTCCAGACCCTGTAGACTCGTCTAAACCTAACTGAGAGCCCGATTACTTGTTTGCGGACCACAAAGTTTGTTGATTCCAACAATGCGGCCCTGCTTCAAAAGGTTGGACACCCCTGGCTCTACATGGATCAAAATACTTCTTCTTTCTCTTCGTATTAGAGGCAGCAGCTTAAATATGTTGAAGTTGGTGAAGCCAGTCTCACCTCACTGTTATTGTTTGGTGTTTGAGAGGTCTATATCCACCAGTGGAAGAAAGTACTCTCCTAAATGTAAACGAGTGAAAATTTCACTCCCCAAAAGAGTGACACTCTTGTAACCACTCCTAAATGAGTGGTTTGTACTTACAAAAGAGTGAATTTCCACTCAAAAAGAGTAAAAATCATTCCAAAAAGAGTGGATTTCCACTCCGTTTGAGGAGTTAAACGAAGGACAACACTTTTGGAGGAGTGAAACAAAGGACAACACGAAAACAGTGGAAACCACTCGTTTTGGGCTGATGTTTCTTCTTTTTTTTAGTGGGAATTCACTCTTTTTAAGTACAACCACTCATTTTTGAGGGGTTTAAAGAGTTTCATCATTCTGTGGAGTGAATTTTTCAATCGTTTACATTTAGAAAGTAGGCCTACCATTGAGAATGTGATCTCAGTCTGTGGCGGAGAGCACACATTGTTGGCAGCTGGATATGGTCGCAAGCCCTGTGCGAATCTTTCAAGGTACACATTCCTTAACAAAATTCCTTAGTCAACAGGGAAAATTGCTACACTAAAATTATTTTTTGATTAGTTTGCCCGTAGTAATACAATTAATGGTGGTTGGCCAAAATGAACAATGTACATGGAGGATCCACCCACTTTTATATGCCTATTCCGTATTAAAAAAAGTTGGCTTCCATATAGACTACACCATTATCTTCATCACTCTTTAATGATAATTATTTTTTTTTATGATATTCCTTAACATAATATCTTTAGAACAGTGTTCGTGGCGGTCGGACAGCAACGCCTGTTTCCCCGGGTCATGTACTGATAGTTATTGCCAATGTACGATGGGCTTCAAAGGTGATGATTGCAGAACTTGTAAGTACATGCGCATTCAGAAGAGTGCAATCTCTAATGCTCAATTGCTGAAATTATCGACATCTGGTCGTACATACAGTGTGCCATTCAGGCCAAAGTTGATTATCATTTTGCCTTTTGTTGTTTGTTTTGTTTTAGTTGCGTATCTTACAAATTACTCGTAGTAAGAGAAAGTTGAGAGTTGAGACAGAAGGGCAAAAGATAGATAGGCATAACGGAATAAGCCTCAATATCACATTTCGGATTATTCCGTTAAACATTTAATTGAGAGGGCTATCCAACAAGCAAAAAAATAAAAATAAAAAGCACACACACACACACATATTAATTGTGATGGGATCTAATATGAAGCATGACTAGAAGCAATTAACTAAACATGCTGAATGTAGTAACTGTTATAAAGACCAGTACATTTGCATTTGTCGGGAAATATCGTTCAAATGTTAGCTCGGATGGGATTGATACCAGTCCTTAAATCAACTGTTAATTAATGTTTAACTTTAATAACAGTTGAAAGGAATGAATCAACCACCATGTCCCATTACCTGGTTCAACTTCGCTCCGAACATGCAACGGTCTATGGCGTCAATGTGCCAAAAGTGTTCACTAACATTTCTGAAATAAAATCCATTCAAATGAGATGGCAAGGAATGTACCAACCTGTTGGGCTACCAAGCTATAACTCCACTCCTTATCTTCTTGGGATTCATCTTGGTGTAACTAATACAACAGCTGTCATTCGTTTTAAAGGTAGGACTCATTTTCATGTCGTGAAAAATATAAATTAAAATTTGACAGACGGGAATAACAGTCATTTACTACGTATAAATGGTGGCCACGAAATTCACATATTCAACTGATTTTTTGTGTATTCAAGTCTAAAATTCGGCGCAATCAGTTCTCTGGTATTTCTAAACCATTTCTTTGTAATTTTATGAAATAGGCCAATAAAAAGAGCAACTGAGGTTGTAAGAATGTCTATTCTTAGATTTGACCTAAAAAGAAACCAACAGGAGGTGCCGTTGCCATGGAAACATGATTTTGTTGAACCACACATTTTGCTTATTTTATGACAATTTTGCTACTGAAAATTAGCCCTGTCCCATCACACTACATATAAATCTGGTTTCTAATATAAGATCTATAGTTTACATACCATGAACATTAGTTTGGTATCAAGTTGAAGGTATTTATTATTAAAAATAATTTGAAACCTAAATTTAAGCTGAACAATCCCTAATAAGGTAACAATATCCAAATTTTGGGGGGAAAATGCCATTTTTGGTATTTTTGTAAACTCTCGGTACAATTCAAGAATGCAATTGTGCAAATGGCCAAAAAGGTCCTTTAATCCAAAGTTTGATGCGGCCCACCCGACAAAACTTTCTGAGATATCTCAACATAATAACAACAATTGCTTATTCAAAACAGGAGAAAGATTGGTCTTCTCGTGTGAACATTCTGGATCAGTTGATATTCCTAGAACAGATATGGTAGACTGCAATGTAACACATCATGATTTGCCTTTTTGGGATATTCTATCTGGTGACGTGTAAGTAAAGAATATGATATAAAATGAAATACATTATATTCAGTGCAAAAGTAAGTAAACACTTTCATGGATGATATAGATTGTTTATTTTCGTCTAAAATAAATATTAAACGAGACAGCAATAAAAGTATAACAATATGCCACTTTCCAAATCCCCTCATTGTCGCTTCACCAATCATGTCGAAAAACTATTCGTGGTCTCCGGTTACATGGCATGCTAATTTCTAATGCTTTTGACGAGCACTTCAGCAAGATATGTACCAGTAGCAATCGAGTTAGTTGGTAGAGCACTGGTTTTGCAGTGTAGAATGTCGCAGGATCAAATACCATTTCCGCCATTTGTTTAACCAGATCACGTTACAAGCAAGCTTCAGAGATTTCGCAACAATTTATCGAAGTTATATCAATACTATGTGTAATGATAGATATCTTCGAAACAAAGCCCATTTCCAGTTGATTCTTGCAATTGATTCTGATGTTTGCATCAGTTGGTGTCAGTTACTGGCCCGTATGTTACTGTGCTGTAATTTCCGCGCCTTTACGGAAAGAAAATATGAAAGTATGCACAAAAACCTGTACGTGAGATTAGGCAAGTACTTACGCGGAGTGAAATTAAGAAAATCAATCAGATATTTTACTTATTTGTCTTAATCGGCTTCTGTACAGGTGGAGTGTGTGAATTTTAGTTAAAGCAAGTATTTTTTTTATTTGAAACAAAATAAAAAACTTATAACATAATTAAGTTAACTAAAATTAGGGTTTTATTTTGGTTTCCTTTAATAAGTTCAGTTATGTGTTTCGAGTTCTAATTGTTATATTAGCAATAATACGGAGCATTCTTTTTGTTTGCCAATTTAATGATTGGGAAAAAAGTGAATTTGCTTGCTCAGCAGATACAAATTAAACAATTTCTACCATTTGTTTGCGTATTCTATCGGAAAAAGGGCGTAAAGCCCATGATATACTTCCAATCGCAGCGAGCGATTGACGTGCGCAACACCGGATTTTGACCCGAGATCAAGTATTACGCATGCTCAAGCGCGGAAATCACTCGCTAATCATGGGCTTAATTGCTTTAGAACTGGCGTTTTCCCCGGACGGGTTTCCACCATCCTTAGCACTGTAAAATTATTTTACTCATGTTGAGTAAAAATGTCACAGCTCTTAATGTTTAGTAAAAAAATCTTAGTCAAAGTTGAGTAAACCTTACTCATTGCTGACTAAATCTTTGACTAAGATTTTACTCAGTCAACATTAAGAGCTGTGACTTTTTTTACTCCACTTTTGGAGTGTATAAAGATGCTGCTCCTCTGTGTTCGCATCCAGGAAGTTGCTTCACAATATTTATGATATTGGGCAGAAGAGTGGCTCTAAATACTTCAAATTCTGTTCTCTTTACGGTCACTCAATCAGAATGGAGTGTGACTACAAATGGAAAATGGCGGAAATATGGCACTTTATGATAGAGCCACCACATGACATTTAATCACGAGATTTACAACGGCGTAACGACTATTATTTCCACCAACGTCACCGTTTGACCTTTGACACAGGGGCCTCTTTGGGGGCACTGCACAGATCCGACATTTGTAAAGCATCTATGATAGATCTAGAACAAGACGTCCCCAACAAGTGTGAGTACACTCTAATAATTTATTTCTTCCGAGAAAAATATTTTTTTTAATTTTGTTGCTTTTTCGGGCATAAAAACTTTCGGACTACTTGTGAATTTCAAGCAAAACTCTAACCTAAATGCATGCAATCTAAGTACAAAACCACTCTCCATTTCCAATTAAAAACGCATGTAAATCCATAGACGTAAATTAAAGGATTCCTGTGACATGAAACATGTTTAGACACAATACAATCTCTCTCATCCATCCAGGTCCATTTTTGCATGTTCAGTGTCAACATTTCCAATGTAACCTGATCTACTGCTAAAGGAATTCTGTGGCATGAAACAATATTAGACACAATACAATACACCCCTCATCATTTTATAATATTTGAAATATATTATGTCTATTTTGATTGGGCTTTTGTACAATTTCTAGGCAAAACCAAAAAAGTCTAATTAGTACAATCCAGTCACTATGACTCAATTCGCTGTAATCACCTTCCCCTGCCATAAGCACATAACTTTCGTTCTGATCAATACATGGATGTTTTACGAAGGCAACACTGGCATTGTGGCTTTTCAAAATCTGCGCTAAAACATGTCAGGTTCAATGTGGATTAAGACTGAAGTTCTAGTGCCCGACTAGCCTAATTAGATTTTTTTCCTGGTTTTGTCTAGACATTGTACAACCCCATACTTTCAGAATTGTGTGTGTTGAGATGGGTAATTTTATTTTGTCTAAATATTGCTTCATATCATTATTCCTTTCATGTAGACAAAGTCTACGTTGCCACGAGGAAACATTATGCAATCTCATTAAATTATTCTTACAGAGTAATATCCTTGTGGTCATGGGAGATTGGTTTGATAGTGGTGTCGGAGATAAAGACATACCATTTGAAGTTCGGCAGATGTCTTGGATGGACAGAATACTTACCGAATACTCGACCAAAGATCCGTTCTCTCCACTGATGCAATTAATGAATAAACATGTCTTTCACAACCAGGTAAGATAACACTTGATTTTGAAATAGTAACCAATTACAGTATAACTTTTGACTTTAATAAATCATTACTTCTGGCACCCTCTCTGCGCCCATTCCCCATGTGGTTCTGTGTGAACTAGATTTTTGAGAAAATCATAATTTTCACAGACTGTGTGGATGAATACTATCCACTTAGTTGTCCGGGCGCGGTAGCGTTATTTTTTTCTGGTTTTGTAAAAAATAGACTCTCAACAGAGGTATATAATTATTTATTCTACCTATTCACATATTTATATTTGAACTCTGTACCTGTTGTACATTTATATCATGTTGAACTGATTATGTACTTTCCAGTGCTATACAACGAACGGTATACTTAAACTATTTTGCATGATCTTTGTGTATTGCATACATTGGATAGGCTCTTGTACCACTTGTATTGTTTTATTGCGCCTTTCAATGACTTCCTCATTAACACTTATCAGTGCCAACTATTGTACTCTGATTGTCTCACATGTTTTGTTTTGTCCTGTATTGGCGCTTGTTATAATTTACGTCTGTCTTGCACTGATTGTCCTTTTCTTGTAACTTTAAGAATTGTAAGGTGGCCAATTACTCCGATCTTTGCTCGCTATGGTCACCGCTCGCTAATCTTTTACACTTTGTATGTATTGATCAATGGTGAAATAAATGAACTGCACTGCAACTATCCTAGTATGACTACCTTCAGCATCTTTCAGCTGCAATATACAATCACTACAGGCTGCCCCCCTCAAATGCGAACATTCCGTTCAAAGGCATTTTGTTAAAAACTAAAGTATGCATGGGTCTTTGTTTGCTATGTTCTTAAAGCCAATAAATAAGCTTTTATTTGCTGTTTATTTCATTTCAATCCGACATGGAAAACAAAAGATACGCTTATCTAAATGGAGAGTGCAAAGTTGGATTGATCTCATTACAATTTTGGAAGACTACCAGAAACATTATTTTGTAAATGTACTGAAAATTGGACGTTATTGACTATTGAACCTAGCATTGAGAAATCTTTTTGAACTTCATTATGATCAATAAAGTGTGAACATTTTGAAGACAACAATACATTTACGTGTACGATTTGTTTGAAAATTGAGTGCGCCCTGATCAGGAAATCTCTAAGTCAGCCTTTGACCCCCAAGGAAACCTATGATTCTGTAGATAGAAAAAATAAAAACAAACAAAATATACAAACCTATGATAATAGACATACATTGACTAGGGAAGCAGTCATAATTGGAAATGAAGACACCACAAGCGTCATGTGTTGCAGAACGCATGGCTTTTTTGAAGTACACAACAGGGGAAAATGAAAAACACCTACACTATTTGAATACTGTTTTTACATTTAATAAACAAAGAAATATTTGTCTTCGTACGTCGTGCTGACTTTCTTCTCCCAGAACCATCGGTATAACGATTTTGCACAGTTCTCTGTTGGTAAAACTTCCTTTTGTGGGGGTGGGGGAACAGTTTTATTTACCTTGCACATCATCATTCATCATCATCATCACATCATCATCATCATCATCATCATCATCATCATCTCATCATCATCATCATCATCATCTTCTTCTTCTTCTTCCTCCTCCTCTTGCTCTTCCTCTTCTTCTTCGTCTTCTTCAGTATCACTCAGTATCACTTACCAGCTTCACTCAGCATCACTCAGCAGCATCATTCACCAGCAGCACATTTGTTTTCCTGTCACGCTCGGTTATGCCAAGCATGTACATTTCCATGCTATGTTGGGCTACCTGCATTTTTTTCCATTTTTTGTGTCATTGACCAAGTCTCTTCACCATAGGTAATGTCAGGCAAAACACATTGGTTGAACACTTTTCGTTTACGGTTTCAGGGAGAGTGGCATGTTACTTCTCATAATCTCACCCAGTTTGCCAAAGGTACACCATCCTGATCTTGCCCTTGGCTTAATTTTACCAAAGTGGTTATGTTTCATATTGATGACCTGCCCCAGATAGATGGCAATTGATCAACTTCCTCTAAAGCAGTTTGGTTGATGTAGATAGTCTCCTTGGCGGTGTGACAATTGAACATGGTCTTTGTTTTTCGCATGTTGATCTTTAATATCACCCTGTTTCTTTCACAGTTAAGTTCCTGTATCATGGTTTGTAGTTCATTTGTGTCTTCAGAAAAGATAACAATATCATCTGCAAACCGGAGATGGCTCAGTCTTTCACCATTTATGTTGATACATTTGTTGTACCAATTTAGTTTGCGAATGATGGCTTCCAGAGCAGCGTTGAAAAATTTAGGCGACATAGTGTCTCCTCTTCTGACCGTTCTTTGAATACTAATTTTATTGCTTTCTTTGTGGAGTTGAATGGTAGCAGTACCCTTGGTGTAAATATCGTTAATTACGTATTTATATGCTGCTAAATGCCTTGATCAACAAGTGCTTGGAGCACAGCTGGAAACGCAGTGCCATCAAAGGCCTTCTCATAATCAACGATAGATAAGCACAGGGGACGTTGGTATTCGCCTATTTTTTCTATCAGCTGATTGGTGACATGAAGGTGATCAGTTGTGGAAAACCCACTGTTCTCTTGGTTGATTGGTTGATTGAAATCTAGGGTGGAAAATGAAAAACGCCTACACTATTTGAATACTGTTTTTTTACATTTAAACAAAGAAATATTTGTCCTCGTATGTCGTGCTGACTTTCTTCTCCCAGAAACATGAAAGTGATCAGTTGTGGAAAACCCACTGTTCTCTTGGTTGATTGAAATCTAGGGTGGATTTTAAGATCTTTAACACATGGATATATGTGTATAAGAATACTACCTTGTATTGCTAATTTCGTAAATTACCTTATTCGTATTATTTATCTTTTCAATGACTTACCAGGGGTATATTCTCTTCTTCTGACTGTCGTGGACCTGGCTAGTAACTACAAGCTAGCAAGACGAACTTTGCTCTTCGACAATGAGACACATGGTCCAACCATAAACACAGCTCATCCACTACGAGTCACATCAGCTTCTCCGGCCACAATTTCAAATGGTTAACCCAAGTGTCAAGCGTTGAACCCTTCACTCGTATCCGTTTACACTGGGAGAGACATTTTGAAAATAATATCCATTACACCCGAGGCTATCTGAAAGAAATCAGGGAACATCCTAGCGGTTTAATTGGATATGGTAAGCATGCCTTAGTAGGGGTTCTTTGAAAACAACCCTTCAGTCGGCTGACACTTTGTTAGCACCGAGTTTATGAAAATTATTGATTGCTGTCAATCTTCTCGAGCTCCTGTTACAAATCAGTCTATTTAGTTAAGCTGCATCACTATCAGGTTATGTTGTGCACTTGGGGTGGTTCAGAATGAGTTACCAAATGCATTCAATTATACGCATACTCACCTCAATCATCACACAGAGAAATTACTGTTTGAGTTCCACAAGGCCCCATCCAGGGTCCCATTACTTTTCGTCGCATGCATAAAGGACATTGCCCACACTTCTAATACACTTAAACTCATATTATTTGCAGTCACGTTAAAGACACTATCAGTGATTTCAAAATATTTGAAGTGTGCAGGAATAGCTTCAAAGTGAAGGATAAGTCTGTAGAATTCTTATAAGTTACCTTTTCCAGCTGTAGAATTGACAGAAAAGGAAGAAAACGGCAGTGTTCCAAGATACGATTCTCCATTCCATTACGTGTTGTAGTAAGTGTCCGAACGGACAGTAATGACTAAAATCTCCGATTCTGTCCTTATTAGGTTGCTTCTGGTCTTATAATTTGCAGGGTATGTTAGGATACCTGTGCTTGTTACATACATGTAAAAATCTGATTTTTGATGATTTTTTCGATTTGCTGATTTAGCAAATCACTGATAGTGTCTTTAAATGTGACCCACGAGCTCAGCAACATCTCTACCTGTTTCCGTGAAAATGTTATCGCTGAACGTTTCAATCCTCATTTGCTGTCCCAGCTTCAACGATAGTTTCGATCAGCAAAAAAAAATTAAAAATAAAAAAAATCGTATATTTTTTAAACAGATTATGACCGACACTTCGGAAGACAAGGTAGAAATAATGTGCCCAATGATTTGGGTGTTACTGAATTCCGTTCCCATTTCAACGTGGACCATAAAGGTGGGCTAGATCTTGAACTCAAGCATTGCCGATCCAGAGAAATGGCAGAGTGAAGTCTTTCAGTTCACCAGGGTTATGACATCCCCGTTTCCGATGGTGATTCTGTACGTTTCTGGATAGAAGCTAAGGATATCATGAAGCATACCATTATTGACTCTGTAGTTGTCCACGTCGATTCTTCTGCACCTTAATAGAACAATTTGGACTGCGACGTGAGATGACATTTCCTGTCGGTGCAGCAGAACTTCACATTGGACAACTCAAGCATCACCATTCAAGATATAAGGTAACATTTCGTCCACGTTCATAATTTTGTTTTAAAAAGTTTTTGACAATCCTCTCAATTCACATACCATTAGATGCTAAATATTTGCAATTTATTTCGGAATACAATCATTTGTGTCACTTTTATTTTCAGTGGCAGATTTGGGGGCGAAGACCGGTGTAGAAGTAACCATTTCCGGCGACTCATAGTCCGGGAATAATGGTGACCAATAGGCAATCGATTCCGTTGACTCTTTACGCAACATTAGTTTCACGCTTTATTCCGTTTATTCGTCTATGGACCCCGACTAGGCTCCCCACCGGACTATTCTGCTTTCCAGCCGGTTTTTGGTAGAGCCATGCGACCAAATACCCTATAAAATAGCATACGGTAGTTTAAAAATCAATTAGAGGGAAGCGAGCCGGAAAAAAAATTGAAGGAGGATTAATAAAAATGTTCTGTATTCTCCCTTGATGTTTTTTGATGTTGGTTGTAGTTGAACACACCATATATTTGAGCTGTATTTTGCGTTATATATTTGAGTTATTTATGTTATGTTTTCATCAAATAACAAGTATGAGACTAGCATAATGAAAGTCTGGTCAGAACAAAAATACTAATTTGACATCCCAGCAAGCACAAATTACGGTATTAAAATATTTTTATAAACGTTTGAGATATTTGCCGGTTTTCAGATAAGCCAATAATGGTAAATGTCAAAAAGACGAAGTTTAATGCTTTCATAAAGATATTTTTCAAACCTGTCTCAAACCCCGACACACGTAGGTCTTGGTTGCAGACCTTACAGAGACTGTATTACTCCATTGAAAATAAAACTACGGAGTACTTTTTGCTAAATGGACAAAACTGTCGGTTTTGCAAACCACTCGCGAGTTTCGCGACCCCCCGCCACCCCAGGGACGTAGTAAAAACCGAATCTTTGACAATAGACACACGGTGTTTTCATGCGTGCAATAAAGAATCACGACGCGTAATAGCACAATTTGTAAGATCATGACTTAATCAACAATAAGAACGCATTTATGTGAAGAGCCTCGCAAATTTTCACAATATGTGCATAGTTGTGTTGGTAATTTCATTAAACTATGAAAGTTAAAATGAATGCTTTAAATTGTGTATTGGTCATAAAAGAAGGGATTTTGCAATGAAATTGGGGGATCACGCTTCTAATTCAAACGCTAGATTTATGAAGAATCGATAGTTAAACGATCAAACGCACGTTTTCCCCTAATTATCACCAAAGTTCATGGTCTTCGACCATATATGCTTTCAATGGCAAAATCTTTTAAAATGTTTAGGCTTACTGTCTAAATTCTCGCATCACATGAACATATATCTAAGGGCTCTTTTTCCACGAAAGTTTAAAATATAATTAGAGTATTCACACTTAGTGTTTATTTGCTTTCTTCCGCAGCATCATACCTCGGATCTATATCAGAGCATATGACATACACAGTGGATTACATGAAATACGATGGCAACTCAACGACCCTGTTAACAGAACAGTCAAAATAGATGCTGTCATTCCTCTAAGAAAAATTGATAGCGTAAGTGATTTTTTTGCAAAACTCAAAGTAAACCATACAATAGGAACGTTTGTCATTTGCGATGGTTGTACAGTGTATTTGTTATATGTAAATGATCGGTGACTGTTCCTGTGCAATATTTATATTAGGCGATATCGATTTTTTCCCATGATGCATCGGGAAAACATCGCCTCTCCGAGGCAATCGTTGGCGGCGCACCGTATTGGGAATTGCACAGAAATGGGTAGACGTTTCATATAGAAGTCCCATGGATGCAAATGAGGTATTACAATTGATTCCGTCATGCGCTGTATGACGTTGTACGGTAGCGCTTGACGGAATGAGTGGCAATACTTCATTTGCATCAGTGGGACTTCTATATAAAACGTCTACCCAGAAAGCGCACCTTACACGTTGTACGTCATTATCAAAAAAGCAATTAACAAAACTGGTTAGGCATGCAAGACTTCAAAACATTGATTGATTGAGCACGTACCTACTTTTTGACCTTATGAATTGTGTTTTAACACAATCGGAACATTTTTTCCAAATATTGAGTTGAGCCTGTAAAAACTTTGCACCTTTTCAACCACTCTATAAAGAGGATTTGGGTCGATTTTTGCTACGTTGTTGTACGAAATATTCTGCTTATAGCTGCATGCTTATCTGGTACATAAATTCAGCATTTCCATTTTTAGCTATTTTTCCGATCAAAATATGCCAATCACTCAAAAGTCCAGAAGTCAGCTATCAGAGGTCAGTCGCTGTTCTTTACTGGTAGACGTTTCATATATATAGAAGTCCCATGGATGCAAATGAGGTATTGCCATTCATTCCGTCAAGCGCTACTGCACAACGTCATACAGCGCATGACGGAATCAATTGTAATACCTCATTTGCATCCATGGTACTTCTATATGAAACGTCTACCTATTTACTTAGCCATGATTACCCATAATCGGATGACCCTTTTTGGAACTGCTTTCCATATTTTACAGGACATTAATCCATGCAAACCCCCAGCATGCATGTGTACTCCACTTGATGAATGCTACATCACTGAATATGAGATAGATCCGAGTTTTCTTGTTGAGTATCTTGACTTTGAGTACGTAATCAACCTCACCGTAACAAATAACGCACTCCTGACGACTGTTGATGCTCTGACGGTAAGACAACTTCAATACATTAATTATTTCGCCTTTACCTGTTTGCCAGGATACCAGGCAAATATATGGAAAAACTTGAACGTCTCGATCTAGTAGTACGAGATTTAATAATCATCACCATTACTTATTTATTATTATTGATATTGTTTTTATTGAAATTTTTAATATAATTGTTGTTATATAGCATTCTAAAGTATGGCTACAGTCAATATTTTACACTTGGTCAAATTCCCTCATAGTTGGGTCATTTGGAGCAAATCCGTAGCCGTGGAGAGCAGAGCATCATTTCTCAGTGGATTTGTCTTCTATTAAGGTTAATTAACAAATTTAGCGGGGGTGCCCCTCGTAAAAGTGTGGGCGGAACCAAGGATGGGGTTAAATTTATAATACGGGGGGTCAAAAATGAAAAAGTGTTCGTCTTGTTACAAGGATTAAAAAAGGTAAAATTTGTACTACCTACAACGTATGGGTACGGGGATTTAAGGCAAAATTTGTCAAATGTCAAAGGTCACCACCAAAGGTTAAATCTTTTTAAAATATTGCATCGATTTCTTTAAAAATGGTCTCAAATTGTTAACCTTTATACAGGGATTGCAACGAAAGTAGTTGGCACTCTTTTGTAATTGTTTATGGAGATAAATGACAAACAAGGTCAATGCCATTGACCTCTATTGATATCCGAATTTTAAAAATATGTTAGACAGGGCAAAATGTTCTGTTGCAGTCTTTGAGGAAAGATGAACAATTTGAGCCCTCGCTCCGCTATGGCTGTGTTTGTTTCTATTACACCCATGTACAAAAAAAAAACTCTCTTTTGAAGTAATTTATAAAGAACTAGCCATAACCCCCTTTCTTAGAACTGCATTTTTAAAATAAGACTTCAAAATTACGATTTTGCTCAAAGTAAAAGCGAGTTATGGACAGATCTCTCACAAAACAAGACGAAAGTTCAGTTCACAAAAGTCACATCCCAACTGTCATGGGGTCTAGCGTTTATCCGAAAGTTCGTTTAACCGAAGGATCGATATTTCGAAGATTCGTTTATCCGAAAATTCATTATTCCGAAGGTTGTTTTATCCGAAGGTTCATTTTTCCGAAGGTTTATTAATACGAAGGTGCGTTAATCCGAAGGTTCGTTTATCTGAAAAAGAAATAAGGTTCGTTTATCCGAAAATCAAATAACATTCGTTTAGCCTATTCCATTTTTGGATCACGAACCATCTTTCATTTTCGGATCACGAACCTTCAGATAAACGAACCTTCGGAATATCACCCTTCGGATAAACGAACATTCGGAATAACAATTCTTTTGTCTGAATAAAGAAAACATGGAGCCTTCCGTAATTAACGCCTACGAGGTAACAATGTAGGTATCGGAAATTCCTGTGTTCGGATTACACGAACGCACGGATAATGAACAGCAACCATAGATGAGCAATTTTCCTCTTTCCCGTCCACAAAACGGTGTGGCTTAGCGTAGTTATTGTCTGGGTAAACCGAATGCTTTGAAAACGGAGTTTGTTTTCCAGTGAGGTGCTAATGTAGGATATGAAAATTTAGTCAAGTCACTATCAGTCAGTCCATTTATTAAGGCCCGATCGCAGAATTCCTGAGGAGGGCGACCTCCAATTTCCACAAATCTATTTTTGGCATGTATAAATGCGTGTCCATATACTAATCACTGTGTGAAATGCTAGCTTAAATCGAATTCCTTTCATATGGAAAAATCACACCTTTGTTAGAAAATTCGGATCCGGATTTTTGTTAACACAGTATCCTATGGGACGTAAAATTACACATAATGTATTACTTACTGCATCAAACGATTCTCTCAAATTTTCGGAATTGTAACAATTACAGTTTTAGGTGACTAGCTTTAGTTCTAGTTTACTATTTTCATATTACATCAGCCAAACCAAATAAATATTTCGTAATCTCGGAGTCAGACTTTAAGGATTTAAACATTGCTATGACCATTTCTTTGTTTGTCCTGTGGATTTTTTCTACGAATCCACACTTTTCTGTACGATCAATCTTCAGTACACTATAATATTCGTGCAAGAACGTGTGGATTCGTAAAAAAATAATCTACAGTTTGACAAATAGACTAAATTATTTTAACAATGGCAAAGGGCAACAAAGTTGCCTTAGATTTTTAAACAAACAACAGAGAAAACTTCATAACATGAAAACATCATCAAATAGCGTAGAACATTTTGGGACATTTTTAACTCTTCTCCTAACATTTCTTCACTTTTTGGCCCGATTTGTTTAAAATAAACGGTTTAAGATTGTCTTTAAATAGGCACATACACAATTTGTACACGTCTAGGTTTATGTTTGTTTCAAACATCCATTTCTACAAAATGCAATACTTTTAATCGTACCCGTATTTAGGTTGTGGTTTTTTTTCAAAGTTTGCCCACGTTAAATCGAGCAAGCTGTGATGTACATGTATATAGCCTATGCAAGAACCATTTAGGTTTTTATATATACTTAGGAGGCAATTAATTAATAATTATTATACTTAAATCAAATAACCCTTTATAGAGCTGATAGCAAAATCAATTTTAATTTTGTCATGATGTGGCTCTTAACTGTTTAAGTCTATGGGAAAAATAAGGTGATTTTGAAGTTTCCGAGAAAATACAAGATGGTATAAAATTTTGGTTCTCTTTTTGCAATGATTTATTTTAATTGGTTATTCTAGAGTAGATATAAGGAATTAATTTTGGTCAACACCTTATACTGGAGTTGAGGAATGGAAATTTGCGAACCACTCCTGTTCCGTAGAGTGACAAATTCAATTGGCATAGGTCATAGGTCAAAGTTCGGATTTCATTTTATTGTGGGTATGTGGTTCTTACGTGACCCCATTTACTTGGTTAGTGTCTCATGATCAAACTTCCCATGGCACGAGTGACTTCTTATTTCACTTTCTTTTCTTCTATACAATTACGAATGAAGAGCGCGCCTCACTTATCTATCATAACTGAATGGTGACGTCATATTTGTGTTACAGCTTGGGGAGATTTTAGAAAATTCTGCAATATTTGTTCCATGACGGTTCGAGAGATTTCTTTGACATCAGGTGTCAAAATTTATAATTGCGCACTGATATGGGAAAATCCGGTATGGTCTCCTCGTGCTACGGAAGCTGAAAACAGAATTTGATACGACTTTCCTTTGATGCATGTTGTTGTTTGGTTTTGCGGTTAGCCAACGTTGGCTGGGCCAACCATGAAGTCCAATCCTAAATGAGGGTTGAAAAAGTACTCCTAAATAAATCGTAGACTAAGACTATGCTGGCGTATAATCTGACTATGAGATCTACTATGTGTGTCGGTATTACTTTAGAACTTTGATACTTAGATGCATTTATGAAAATGTAACTCTTTTCAAGGGACATTCACAG